>JACMIF010003082.1:0-15677 GCA_014805445.1 Diplogasteroides magnus
ATATATATATCATTTGAGCTGTAGTGAAACTGCGCACGATTATTTCCTTTTATACTTTGTGCTAATGGAGTGATTAGGATCAAGTTGTGCTCACATGGTGTCCATCCTGATCGAATTGCGCTAATGTCGATTCCGAATGTACTTGTTCATATAGTTGTGCCAATTTATGCAACAAATCTTCTGTTTCATACAATTGTGCTTACCTCACCGTTATGTTTTGCGGCAGTCCAAACTTTTAGGAATTGTTGTTGTTGACAAGCGTTGTCAACCAAATGTGTATTCCACTGTTATGGCGCAAATATCCACGCTTCACGCTTCTGCCTCCTGATTTCCAACAATTGCGAATTGTTATTCATTTTCTAGTCTTTAAAGTCTTTATTCCGGGGTCAGGGGGACAATCCAAGGGGGATGTATTCCTGCCGGTGGACTGCTGGGCCAGTCGATTAGGAGTTATATGTTTCAAATGGGTTTGTAAAAAAAAATTGTTTTCTGTTCCATGCTCTTCTTTCTCGGAATTATAAACGAAAAAAAAATTTTTCTCAAAATTGCTGGTTCTATATTATTTTCCTTGATTCTGCGCTCTTTGTTTGTTTACTTTACTGATGAGAAAACATTTGAGGGATGAGGGAATCACAGTCGAATTCTCGCAAGAACTGTTCCACAGAAGAGGAAGACGAGGCTAGAGAACCACTATTCCAACAGGTCAGTTACACTTGATCGAGACTTAAACGATAGATCAAATATACTAGGGTGTCGCTGTTGAGACGGGATGCGAGAATCTCGCATGCAAATGTATGACACTGTGTTGTCCTGCGAGACGAAGAGGAATGAATGCCTGTCTCGCATCTGTCTCGCAATACGTGCGAGACGGATGCGAGACAACCGCTCTCGTGTAGATTCCATAGAAATGAATGAGATAGCAGTGCGAGTACCCGCGATGCATGCGAGACGGATGCGAGACAGGCCGTCTCGCATCATTTTGCATTGTAAACTCTCTGTCTCGCGAAAATCATTCTTCGCCGGGCTCGTCTCGCATGCGAGACATTGTACGCATAACGACTCCCTAAAATATACTGATCATCTAGCTATACATTCTAAAACGGCAAAAATTACATTTTTCGTCTAAGATACGCAGAGCAGTTGTGTCTACATTCAAAAACTCCGCAAATATTAGATGAATGGGAAAAGTACTTTTTACCGTTTCAGAAAGCCTACTTCTAACGGATTTCGATTCGAATCCCAAACTACATGTTTCCCGATTATTTATATGGGAGCATTCACCGTGAAGTTCTGAAGAGCATGAACGACTTTAGAAATGTATACACGCGCAATTGGATAGCTTTCAGAAATTCATATTTCAACAAAATTCCATAATGACGACAGAAAAACAACTGTGAGGAAGCACGAGAGAAATGAGCTTTACATTTGTTTTGAAACCTTAATCAAACGCCAAAAGATCGGAGAGATGACTTTTGCGCTAACTAAATATACGCGAACAACTATCGAAACCCATTCTCAAATGTGTGTCGAGCTCGCCGAATTGTGTCTTCCTCGCTAAATGTCATTTGTTAGTTGTCGTTTGTAACATCTTTCCAAATGATCTTCGTAGATCCCATTCCTCCCCTCTCTCATTCCCCATTGTCTCTCATCCCTTCCCCATCCACTTCCTCAGTCTTTTCCTCTTCATTCACTCCTTTCCATTCCTTTCCCCATGATCATTCTCCTCTCTCTCATTGTCTTCATTGCCATCATATTGAAGAAGGTAAGGAGTCTTTTCATTCTCTCTAATCAGTTGAAACTGCGTCAAAAAAGCGATTTTCATGAGAATTCAATGTTTTCTGTGTTTGAGGTTTTCAATGTGAGAAGTGGAATGAAAGTGTTCGATCTCATTCTAATCCCATTCTCTACAGACATGCAGTGCGGGTGTCAGTGTGGGCACTGGAGGACAGGCCGTCGTTCGACAACATCCACCACTCGGAAGAAGTACACAGAAAGGACAGACAAGGTGGGTACGGTAGGTGATTACGGTAATGGGGAAATATCGATTGATTACGATTCACTTATCGGGATTTTATTGAATTTTCGTGATAAGGAACCAAACTGGTGGGGGGGGGGTACTAATACTAGTGTTAGCAATTTCATTTTTCGCGTCATTCTCTCTTGTTGCACTGTCGTCTCTTGCCAGTTTGAGAGACCGCACGAGGAAGAGTAAAGGCGAGGAGTGTTTCGAATACTCGGTACACTAGTATTCGCTTCCCCCACATTAAATCAAACGGCGCATTCATAATGTCTCGAATTCCAAATTTGGATCATACAGTACGTAGAGTCTTGAAGCAAAACATTATGTATGCAGTGAGGGGTTGTTGTTTCCCCGACAGCCAATTCCATCCCGATAAGAGAACCCTAGATCTGATTGAGTACTGTAGCCACCACTTTCCTGTCCACCCTCACTCCCACACGGTCTTTTCGTCATTTATTGATTGATTTGTTTGCAGGATGGCGACAGAGAGAGCCACACCGCCCGCAGAGTACAGGGTCTATCCGCAAAGGTTCGATGCTGAACTCAAATCAATTTCCTACAGTGGTCCGAATTTCCGTTCGAGAGACAATTCCTTTTAGATGGTTCGTGCTGCTGACTGTCTGCCTTCTGGCACTCTCCAATGCTGCGGTCAGTAGATTTGTTGGTGTCTGATTGGAATGTCCTGATTACGGTATCTCTATCCGAACATGCTCCCGCCTCGAAAACAACTTGAGAATAACTCGAGATTTATCTCGTTTTCTAATACAAACAGAAATATCTACAAAACGTGTACACACAGATGTGTGTGGCTAATACTAGAAGAACCATTCGACAATGGAGGAAGAGAAGGATATAACACAATGGGGAAAGGGCTAGTCGAGACGGAGAGGCAATACGACCGCACTCGTCACACGACCCCTCGTACGCTTTGCAGCACGGCGCTGCGCTCGAAGACGAGCCGACCAGAACGAGTCCTGAATTCAAGTTTGAATTTGAATCTTCCCGCCAAACATGCACTGCTAAGCGCAGTAGTGTCACCTGCAAGAGCAGTTGTTTGTACGTCTCCACGTCCACCATCTCCACGCGGCTGTGCTCATCACACATGGAGCTGCTATCTGCAAGATTTGAATTCCCTCCAGAACGAAATTCCGTGGCGGGAGATTTGAATCTAACCGTCTTTGGCAGTCAACTGCTGCATCCTGGCAGTCACGTGGTCGCAGCAATCGCCGAATGCGAGATACTCGGGGGCATCTGACGAATTATCGATTGATTAGCTACCGAGAATTTATTCAATTGATCCCCTGAAGGATGTTGTATGGCCCTATCTAGTTTGAGTGAGGGAGATGGTACCTTTTGGTTTGTCCGTACTCGGTTTGCGGAGCACGTCTCCTGCCGCCATGCTGACTGCCCCGAATGACATGACTGGTATACGGTAGTCCGAAGGGAGCGAGAGAAGGGGCGACCGCGTGGAAGGCGCGTCGGATGATGGAGTGAGGACGATGATGGGAGAGGGGAGACAAATGAGGCAAAGGACTGAGTGCAATTGCAAATGTGGAGGGGAATTTGAATTGGCGAGAGCAATCTATGATCTTGACAGCATCTGCCTAGTTGTGTACCGGTTGTTCTAAATCGGTTAATTTTTCGTCATTCTTCTCCGCATGGCCGTTGTCTCGCCTTCTGATAGACAACCGCGCAGCGGAGAAGAATGGCGACCAAGTTACCGATTTAGAACCGCTATTGTTCAATTGGTTTGTAGATGTGGCAGACATACACTTCACTCACCTATGCCACTGCCAAGTTCTACTGTGACAAACCGCAGGTTATTCTATTTCCACTACTAGCTCACATTACTGTAAATAGAGAACCCCATTATTTATCAGCCCCCACACTTGTCCTTACAGGAAGACGACAACTGTCGCACGTCCCTGTGGACCAGTCAAATCTTCCAGGTGGGACCAGAAATGGCTCAAAGCGGGGAATCTGATTCTGATTTAGATCGTTGGCGTTCTGCTCGGTATCATGGGCATGTACATCACGGACCGTAAGGGCATCAAACTCTCGGTGGGTGATCGGACTACAAACTACAGACATCAAGCAAAGATCAAAGATCATAGTTCAAACTACAGACTCGTCTCGGCTGCTTCCTCAACTGCGCAGGCGCCCTTCTTCGCGTGATCTCCTCACTGCCGTCGATGCCACTGGAGTACAGATCGCCCATTCTTCATCTCGGTGGGAGAAGATCAAAGTACAAAGATCAAACTACAAACTACAGGGACGACAATAGCGGCATCCGCTCAGCCATTCTTCCTTGTGCTGTCACCAAAGGTGAACAGATCTTACCTATCAGGATTCAATTGAGGTGATCAAACAACAAATTGTATTCAGGTAGCTGAGCACTGGTTCCCCTCCCATCAGAGAGCCTTTGCCAATGTTCTTTCATTCATTGGTCAGTGCGATTTGCCATCGGGTTCTGACTAGGGGTTATAAATCGGTCAATTTGTCGTCTTTTTTCTCTGCAGAGCAGTTATCTATCAGGAAGAGAGACAACAGCTCTCCGGAGAAGAATAACGACTAAAACTATTTAGAATCCCCTAGTGCAGACCATTGGACGATATATGTTTCCATCCATTGAGCACAAAGTCTACTGAGTTCCAACTTTTGTTGCTTAGCGAATCCTCTCGGCGTTGCACTGGGCACTGTTCTTCCTGTACAGGTCGTACACGTGGATACAATCACCATCCACTCCTACGACTTTCTCATCCTGGTTTGTACTTTCATTTTTGTAGTTTGCTGCTTAAATTTCAAAAAATTCACTGATCTCCGTATTGTTATGACTGTTCAAACGTGCAACAAATCTGAAAGCCAGTGGTTATCTGTCACTCTCCCTCCCCTTCCCTTTCTCAACATGTACCGTGTGCGCAGCAGTCCGTGTAAAGTAGTCCTCCCTTCTAGGATGAATTGTAAGATAAGATAACTAATCGAGGTCCTCCATTCGAGACCATCTAGAATAGTTTTTGGATGCCCTCCTAGTGAGAGGCAATTCTATTCCTTGCAAAGGAACAACCTATTCATTTGGAAATCTCCATTATCTTTCAGAATTCTCTTCTCTTCTCCGTTCCATTCTTCACATTCATCATGTCACTTATCATGCGTCAGTTCTGTTCACTCGATTCCTGATCAGTGATAGTGTTCGAAGAGAGTGAATGAAGGGAGGCTGAGATTAGAGGCAGTAGTTAGTTATTAGTGCTGCTGTTGTTGTTTAGCACAGTTGCACAAAGAACAGTGAAATGCATTCCATGTGTCTGTTCTCTCTATCGCGCGGTCGTCTCGTCTCAAAGAACTAGATTCGATCGCGTGAATGAAGGCGCAGAGAGAAGGAATGCACTTTTCCATTCTTTCTACCTTCACTAATCATCGTAACTCCAGGCCACAGTAATCCTCCTTCTCCCCCATCTGCATCCAGTGATTGTCACTCATCTCCCGACTTCCTTCATGGTCTCATCGAATGTCTCAAGTAAGGAGTCGAACCCTCGACCTCTTTAGTCCCAGTCAATCATCTTACCATTGAGCTACCTTCAGAAATCCGCACTTCCATGCTACCATATGTGCGTTCGGCGTAGCCTTTGCGCAGCTCTGGGCGTTCTTCAGTGCATCCGATCGACTGTTTACAGAGCTCGGCTATTCTGTAAGATTTGGGCAGGAATTTTAAATTATAATTTTACCTATCATTGCAGCCCTCGATCACGGCCTATCTGATCATCGCGGCTTCTGTTGTAGGAGTGGGTGGAAGTCTCGCTGCGGGAGCATATGTCGACAGAACGAAGAAGTTCAAGGAGGTTACATCGAGTTCTTACTTATGTTGGGCACTAGCTTTACACCAGCTTAAATGAAGGATTTAGAGAGCTTGTCCTTGGTCCTAACATCCCAATGTGTGAAACATATTCGTTGCAGGTTGTCCGCTGCTGCATGGTTGGCTTCACTGCCACCGCCATCGCCATGAACCTCGTGAGTATCTCCTCGGGGATCGAACTCATGACCCTTTGTTCCCCAGTCGACGACGTTATCCACTAGACCACGTTCAGTTCACTCGTCACTCTCCATCGTCACAGGGCGAGGTGGCCGTTCTCTTCGTGTTGACTGCACTCATGGGCCTGTTTTCTCTGCCGGTGAGGATGGGGAAGTGGCTAAGATTGGATAGTGAGGAGAATCGGCGAGGTCGCTCATCTCCATCATTAGGGCTTGGAATCGATGAATTGAAGGATGCTGTCAAAGTGGATAGAGTAACTGGGTATAGTGGGGGAAGCGACTGTTATATAATAGTCTGTCAGAAAATACTAACCAGAGGGAATGATCAATCACTCATTCCTTGGCTGCCTGAGTCATATTCCGTTTGCTCTCCTTACTATGTTTTGCACACTATAGTGTGCACTAGTCATCGACCAATCTGTCATTATCCTTTTCTCCCACCTCGCATGCCATGCAAACCTGCCTCTTATGCCATACCTGTTTACTCATAGTGTCAAAGAACCAAGTACAGGGTCTCACTCGAGACCCTAAGAAACAGTTTTTGATGTCCTCCAAAGGAGGCACAATAGTTTCTGGCAATTGTAGAATTACGCTTCGTTGGAGATTACAGTAACCAACCAACTCACATTCAGGTGTTTCCCCTCGGGATCGAACTGGGTATCGAAGCAACATTTCCTGTGCAGGAAGCCACTAGCAGCGGACTTCTCGTTATATTTGGGTGAGGGATAAGAGCATGAGACATACAGTATACCGCCTATGTTTTGTCTTGAGTTCGGTGGATATGATAAGTGTCTTTTACAGTCAGTTGACTCTATTCGCTGTCATCTTTCTCACTTCCCATGTCCGTTCACATTCCTTCCTCTACAACCATGATGGTTCCACTGGATGGCCTAGACTCACCGATAACCACTGGCGTACGTATTTTAGTCTTCTTCTTCCTCTCGCATCATCTGATTCCTAACCCAATAATTACTCTTACAGTATCCCTGGACGTGTGGTGCGTCATCTCCGGAGCGGCTACCGTAGTCACCCTGATCGGACTTCGACCGCCGTGAGTCCAGTCCCTTACCGACTGTTTGACTACGGCAGGAATTCAGATACAAACGCGTAGAGTACGAGCGACGGTGTGCGGCCGCGGCCAAACTGGCGACTACGGTAAGTATGGATGTCGATGATTACAGTAATTCCATTTAGGAAACGGTGGCGCGCACTGATGCTTGCCCATTGAACGGCCAATTACCCGACATCTTGCCCTGACCAATTCTTGCTAAACCAAAATGTTTGCATAATTTCTGCTAAACTTTTCACACTTCACACTAACTAGTCGTATCCCAACAACATTCCTCATTTGCTTGCCGTTATATTATTGCTAAGAGTGTCCTTGCTAAAAGCTGTCAACTAGATTATCGATTGCTTTACTCCGTATTTCTTAGACGATACGGGTTGTCATAGTTGCATATTTCACAATTCTGTGACATTATCAAAATTTGCTCATAAACAACTGTTTGCTGAGTACTGTAACTATCAAATGTCATTTTATCCACAATATTGTTGTAAGGGGTGAAAACATGGGGGAATTGATAGCTAGAATCATGCGTCGAGCCATTATGACTTGCAATGAAACAGAAAAGGGGAAGGGGAGAACAGATATTGGCTGGGAGCCGCTATTGGGCAGATCTTGACTCAAATAACTTACATAGAGAAAGATTTACATTTGTTGTTAATGCATGCTGGGGAACTTCTATACCTCATAGAACCTAATGCGAAAGGAGAGCCTCAACTCGTGAGGACGCGTTGCGGTCAGAGAGTCCTTCACAGGTAAAAGACATGTTCTGAGGTCTATCTACAGGAATGCGCAAATGAGTGAATATCAAACACTAGACGTGCAAAAGGTGCACCATGCAGGGAGATTTAAAAGAAGAGGTGCCGAATCAACGGGAAATGAGGGAAGAAAAGGGGAATTGTAGTCAATGAGAGAGAGGGAGAAATAGACTCTTCTCACATTTCAGGATGCTCTGCACGATACTTCGTTATCTCCTCCTCGTATCGCTTCTTGTCATCCTCTGCGCGCTGCTCCCAACGCTGAAATGGGATTACGGTAATAATCCCTTTCAAAACATTCACATCCCGAAGGGAGAGTTATCATGTTTTATCACCCATTATCAAGTTTCTAGAAGGTATAAGAAAAAACCATAGATATGATACGTCACATAAATGACTGGTTTTTATGATGACAGCGACGCGAGTGGAAAAGCGTTGCGGTCAGGGCTTTATACGAGTAACAAACCGTTTTGTCCTGTAGCTTATTCCACTCGAGACCGGCAGCCTTGGCGACGTCCGAAGCCTTCATTCCTGGTGTCTTCAGTCGCTCACGGTTCTCCTGAAATCATATCCAATCATCATTTGCGAATAAACAACTTTTCATTGTTAAAAGTGCGAAACATGTTGTATAAGATTGGTTCATCCAGCATTTTAAATCGATGATAAATCGATAGGCTCGCAATTCCCATGAAATATTATATGTTCGGTAATTACACGAATCATTAAACTGAAACGCTTTCCCAATCATACTCTAACAATCAAAGATCATTCCCATTTTCATTGTAGACATATAAAAATCCAACAAAGCGATTCTTCTAGTATTTTGAATGGAAAGGCACACTCCTTCGGATTTTTTTATCAGGTACGTCATAATGAGGGGAATATTGAATAACACGTGTCTCTGTTGCTAGGTGAACGGCCATTGATGAAGCTCCCTTCACGCATCCAACCCCATTCATTAGAGGTTCTTTCACTAATACTCATCAAGAATATCGATTCAAACGTAGACCATAAACGCTTATCAAGTAAGCAGTGGCCTGTAAGTATCCTTAGATATCCCTGCATTTTCAATCTCATAATCGATTAAACTACGCCATGACATTTGCATGAAAGTGTACCAGCTCCACTTCCGGAAAATGCAAATTTGACCCATGATGACATCCCAGGCAAAAAAATTTCGATCGATAGGTCACGTCCGGTTGCTTTTTGCACATCAAACGTATAGGAAAGTGAACATAACACGAATAACATTCTATGGTAACATGAAGCGTTGTTATCACAGTTAGAAGCATCGTCATTACAACGGAATTCAATATTCCTCAGAAATATTTTTAATCTAAAAAAAATTTGTAAAAGAGACCTGCATCCAAAGGAAGAATGCTGTGGTGGGTCTCTTGGGCATGTTGGGGTCCTTCTTCCTGCTTTGTTTCTTCACTCCTCCGTCCTTCACCATCTTGAACGGATCTCTGCAACCAATTCAATCAGTACTGGGCTATTTCGCGGCAATTTCCAATATATAGTGAATGGAACTTATCATTAACTGACATGGAAATGTAATAGACGAAGGAAATAAGATCGATTTTACAAAAAAAAAATGCGAGGAGCGAGTCAATAATGTGTATGTCACGCCATACGCATTCACTATCGCAACGCTAGTGTGCATGCGCATAAGACGAAACATTGACCAAGGGGCTTGAGAAAATTCTAGGGAAGTATTGGTTTTTCGTTCGACATATGATTTGGAGCGTTGTATGGAAAGAAGGCAGTAAGTGTTGACGAGTGCACTATACGTATTGGATGAGTCCCGAGATTGGGAAGGAAATCGACGACACGAATAGTGGAGAGATAGATAGGAAGACAGAGAGGAAGTATGAGAGAAGCTGAAGAAGAGGGAGAGCGATACGAGCAAAGAGAGACGGCCTAGCAACCGAGAGAAGAGCGTGTGCGTGAGGTTTTGGCGGGATGCGCTGTCCGCGACGCGCTTCCGCCATTTAGTTCTAGCAAATGACAGAAATGACCGCACACTCGCCGCACTCAACCCAAGTGCGGCCACACCGAAATTATGTTTTTCACAGTTTCTTATTGTTTGTTGTCTTGAGTCAGTTCGCTCTTCGGTAATTGGTTGTAGGGTGAATGATAGGTGTTCCTCAGTCTGATAGAGAGCTGTCATTTTGACTGAAGACATTTCCCAGCTCTTACAACTCCTTGGGCTCCGCCCATCGCCTAGTGCTAGGCTTGATGAATTTGTTTGCCAGTCTCTCACAAGCGGGCGAAGGCACGATAAACTCGTAAATCGTCATAGGTGTGTCAGCTGTGGCGTTATGAGTGCTTATTGACGTGGTGACTGAACACTTCATGCTTTACTCTGCCATTCCACCTTCTCTATACACTCCTTCCTATTTTCATCCAAACTGACGTTGATCCGGGTGTTTCAACGGATGTTTACCATTCCTCACGCTCTTATTCACCTTGCCTTCCTGCCTACGTTCAAATGAATTAATTCTACAATTGCCTTTCACTTCTTTTCCACAATTCAGTCCGATTCTACCACTTGACATCGTAATCTTCCTTTCAGATTGACTATACGTCATAGGGGCGTCTGTGCCCAGATTCTATATGAACTATGGACGTTATCAGACGCGCCAACCCCGCAGGTGAGTCCGTATTCCATGTGGGATCCACTTTGATTTGTACTCTCAGATGACTACGAGCTGCTGCAGCGGGTAGGGTCAGGCACGTATGGAGAAGTGTACAAGGCACGCCATATAAGGTTTCTTTTCCTTATTCTAATATCATTCCTTCTTCTATCATCTTGATGAACGGTCTAGTCATTTCGCGTATTTCGAAAGAACTTCTTGAGATAAGGTCGAGTGACTGACTCGTACCAATGGACTACCCACCTTGCTAATGTTATCTCATGATGGCACACTCTTTGGGAAGCTTTTCATACCTGGAATGCTCTCAGACTGAGTGCCGACTACCCATTTGATTGAATGGCCGGTCATTTGTCATGTTGATGCCTCTGAAGTCTTGACCCATCTTACTTCTCACTGTGTGAGATGAATGAGACATGAACAATTCAGTACCAGGGGGCACCCCCTTTCTTCCTTGTCCCTCTTTCATCAGCAAGAACAAGAGCAATAGGGACCATCTGTTTCCCTCCCCAGAAAGGATTACTATTATCCATCCCAGGCAATACACGTTATTGAGTAATCTCTATATGTGGTGCAATCCTGACAATTGTGTTCCTCCGTTTGTTTTTAGTTGCAAGTAAGGAACCATAAGCCATAAGACGCGTAAACGAGCACTGGCGATGCATAAAAGGCACCCTTGTGGCCGGGACAAACAGCGGCAGAGTTTACTGCCATTAAATGCTTTACGACTCGTGTCATGACGTATAAGAGTCGATTTCTACTTAAGAAGCCCAGTCTCCTTGTATACTTCGGTCATGTCTGAAGTGTCCTTGCAGGATGGTCACCGTGATTTGCAGGGTGTGCACGATGAAACATGTCTCAATTATAGTGCAAAAATGGGCCAAATTCGCCCTACAGGGTGGTGTGCAATGATTGTTGCAGAGTGATATCGTAATGATCGTGCCTATGTTTAATTTCGATGTCATTAATGACACTCCGACGACCTTTGATCATTCGTCATTTCGTTTATCTGGGTCATTGGAGAGAAACAATAAAAAAAGAGCAAAGGTTATGGATACTGTTTCTTCCAAAATTAGCGCAATCTGTAACTGTTGTTCATTATTCATGTGAATGTTTCCATTTGGCATTGGGACTCATTCTTCTTGGAATCCTTTCTCCCATTGGCAGTTTACACAGCAACCAAATGCAACTTCTCAGATTTCCGATGCCTTTTCTGGCTCACAAAAGAGAAACGTGAGCAAGAATATCACATGTCTTGTCGGAATTGCTACACATCCTGAATCAGGGACTGTACAGACATTCGAATGACTAAAAAGGCGTCAATGCTGATCATTCAAATGTTTGTGTGCACATACGCGAGCCCTCTCGGAAATTGTCCCAACAGTGGCTGGAAGTGGTGACCCCACCACTCTACCCCAACTCTCATTCTCTGTTCTCTCTTGAGATCTCTTTGTCTCTAGTAGTCTCTGCATCTCTGACCCTCTCGATCCTTTGTAGTCATCCCTCAGGTGATTGCCGACAGCCCCCCTCCGGGCAGTACAAAGTTATGTACACAGGGACAAATCCCTCATCTTCAAATCTCACTACAATTGAGAGGACACCGTTAATTCTGTCAAATGCTACGAAAATCGCATTGCACTTTGATGATTTTATTGCATTGTCGTCATTCCTTCCCCATAAACTGTACAGAGAAGACAGATTTGGTACGCGTGAACGGCTTGTGATGAGATTATCTTCTCATCCATCCTAATGCCTGGGGAACAGTACTCAATCAATCCACTCACTCTCATGGGAGACAGTGTCCAAAGTGGGGTGCACAGACAGACAGATGCTTGCCCTGTCCTTCGTCACTGCGCCAAGCTTTTTGTGCCATGGCTCATCATGCATAGAGACAGAGCACATCCCAGCTGGGTGCCTAACTCACTCTCTATCTCTCATCCCCCCCCCCTCTCAACTGTCTTTGCAAGAATTGACCCCTTCTCGTCCATACGATGAAGAGAAGAAGACGCTCGAACAAGAGAAAAGAGCGGGATAGGGGGTTCTTTTGTTCACTTCCAGACCCCCTTTTGAAGACATCCACAGCAGTATGAGCAACGTCATGAACAGACTAGATCTTCTCAAGGGCACTAACTCGAGTAGGCAGAATATCAAAGTGCATTGTACTGCAAAGTAGATGAAGGAAGTACCAATGGGGACTGAGAGTGAGAGTTGAGTCTAAATGGCCACCATTTCATCTGCCAACGCAATGGATATTCTTGGAAGTGTGACTAAGTGCCATCGTTTGTTTGGCCATGGCCAACGTCCCTAGAGGGAGTTCATCCTGGGTTCACTTTGAACCATCAAAGCTTTATGAGTCATTTTGTCTATCATGAATCTTTGCATCGATCGACCCACCACAGAGGACCACCCCTGATTGAACGTCACTGTAATTTGGCCCATCGCAACTCGAGTAACACTCGAGTGCAATGGTAGTAGAGAGGCGTGAAATGTGCATACAGAAAGTGTCTTGTATGGAATGAGAGGGGAAGAAGACGAGAGTAATAATCATAATGGTGAAGGCCATTCCTACCACTATTGGGGGGGAAGAGGTTGCCAAGTGTTCTCGAATGGGACTGGCTTACTTACATTGCAAGGGGTTGTAGGTTATGGGGACTGACAGATAGTTCCTAAATAATATTCGAGAAATATTTAGTAGTAAAGATTCACAATTAAGTCAATAAAATGAATAACATGAAAAATGCACATGCTTCACATAGAAAATATCTGTTGATTTGAATCCGAGAATACTGGAACTAAAGTGTTGTTTTGAGATCTGGCGACCTCGCTGCAGTGAAAGTGGTGAAGTTGGAAGCCGGCGACAACTTTACCGTCATCCAACAGGTTTGATTAGTCTTCCTAGACTATTCTAGCCACGATATCCTAATTTTTGATTTTGCCGTGTTTTGTTCTAATTATTCCAACAGATGGATAAACATCGTAGATGATGTAAAAAATGCTTTCGGTTTCCACTAACAATAAAATGAATTCGTTTGAGGAGATCGTGGTGTTGCGAGATTGTGTCCATGCGAACATCATCGCCTATCACGGCAGTTATCTGCGACGGGACAGGTACCGTTTCCCTCTTCATTGATCGACTCCAATCTACCGTATCTCGCCAACCCGGTTACTGTGATATTCAATTGCAGACTATGGATCGTAATGGAGTACTGTGGCGGAGGCAGTTTGCAGGACATTTATCAGAGTGAGCTTACTTACTCCTAGAACTTATTTGTTATAGCCTAAAATTGTTAAAATGAGGCCATGCACAATTGATTCTAAGCATACAATAACTAGTGTCCCGTATGATATGGGCGTGCCGGGAGATGTACGCCTTCCCCTACCACCCCAACCCAACCCCCAGACCCGAACCATCTCTCCCCCTCACCGGCAGATAAGACCCCCTAGCCGGTATAAGCAAAAAAAAAGTGTTGTCTACGGGGCCAAAAAGTAAGATTTTTAAGGGTGACTGCATGAGGTAAAACTTCAAGGGTGTCTACAGTGTTTTCAATCCCAAATGACATATTTTTAGGGTGCCTGCTAGTTATTCAGCCCAGCCCCGCCCCGCCCCAATTTTCCTCTATTTAAGGGTGCCTGCATGTCTACATGGACAGCTTAGTTAATATATGATTCTAAGAAACATTATAACAGTGGAGCATAATCTTTAGTTTTCGCCCTTAAGACTTTCTTTGACGAAATTGCATGCACAATTGGCTTCCCACGCTCGGGCGAATTTGTGCAATGAATTGACGAGTTATCGGTTCCCACGAATGTCAGAGTCAACATGAGTACAGAATGGGTTGTTGTGTTGCCGCAATGCTCCTTTGAATTAAATCTTGTTGAATCAATTTGGATTTTCTGAGATCACATTGTTAACAAATCTCATTCCGTTTGAACTCCCTAAGGCTGAGTCTTTAGCCGTCTAAATAGACGAGAAAATGTTCTGACAACAATTTAAGTAACCCGTTCTTCACTTCCTTTTCGTCTAATTTCGTACCATTTGTTAGCAGAAAACAGACGAGGAAATGACTTTCGCATGATCAATTGGCTGTGATGGGAAGAGAGAGAAAAGCACAACATCTTTTATTTTCCAGCGCAAAAAATCGTCCAATCATCAATCTAAATGAAGGATCAGCTGTCACTACATTGATCAATTTGTCTACTCAAACGACAGCCAATTAGTCATGAGTGGATCCATTGTATATCCTGAGTGATTGTCACTCTCACATCACGAATCAAAGAAAGGATAGGAATGGATTGAGTAGAAAACACTCTGTGTTCTCTTTCCCGTTCCTTGTTGTCGGCATCTCCTTTGATGACAGGAGGGAAAAGAAGAGACTGAATCACTGGTCACTTCTTGTCCCCATAGAAGAAGAAGCAAAGTTCGGTCATTACCGTTGTCCTTGAGCATTGATGTTGAAAACAAAGATGTTATCAGAGGGCTAAGAGTTAGCTTCTGTTCAGATATTTTTGTGCAATGATTCAAATATGAAATGTCCATTCGTAGAAGAAGTGACAGAGGAAGTGCACTTGCAGAAAGAATTCCCTGTGGACATACATGTTCAGATGAAGTCTGAGTGAATTTCATGAGTCTGCAAATTGTATTTTCGACAAAGTTCTCACTGAATAAGTAGTATTTCTATTGCTCACTGCTCTAAACGGAAGTCGCTGACTTTGTGCAGAAATTGCTGTCTGTATGCAATTTGGCAGCGCTGATTCATTTCACGTCAAATTAACAATGACTTGGTTATGAAACAGGAATGAATGTGGCATTTCTAATGAAATTCATGCGCTATGTGTTTTCTGAGAAAGCTGATTACATATTCCATTGTTCGCATTGAAATGCAGAATGGAGGAACACAATATGAAAGACGAATCATTGAGGATTCCTGAATCACCAATCACGAGATGCGCCTGTTTTGTAGTGGATGGGGGCTGGGCTGTGCGTTAAAAATTTCGTTAAAGATTTTGAATACACCATAACTTTTTAATTTTTTCCTTTGATCCAAATTTTGGCCATAGGATTGTGTATTTTATCTAGACGAATAGATTCATATCCCTAAACGATATGATAGGTCCAGTGGTTTTTAAGTTATTCAAGTTTTTAACGAAAATTTAAC
>JACMIF010003083.1:0-15676 GCA_014805445.1 Diplogasteroides magnus
TTACAAAAAAGGCAATTTTGGTGTACGGTTTTCTGCGGCTTGCGAGCACTGCACTTTCGGGTTTTCCCCTACTGCTCAGCCAAGCGCCCATTTCATGGGCTCTTACTCTACTAGGGGGACATATCGGAGGCTGCGAGTACATTGATAAAGTTAAAAAGAATTATCGTTTCAATCGACCGTACGAATGAATGTACCTAAACGCCGATCAATAATAAATTGGCAAGATGCCAGTTTTTGCTGATAAAAATTCCGTGAAAGACATAAAATTGTTTAACGTTGACAGGGTTATTTAACAAGTATGACTTTCGAAATGTACTTCATGTCTGTTTCTCGCTTTTTTGAGTGTTTTTCTTGCTGTTGGGGAATATTGGATGTTTATTTGCATATATTACTCGAAGTATTTGCATATTTGTTTCATCAACTTTCATTTCGTCGCTTCATTCAACATTTGCAGGCTGATACTAGCCCAAACACCGCTGTCGCCATGGGAGTTCCAGCGTTCTTTCGCTGGTTGACCAAGAAGTATCCGTCCTGTATTATTGATGCTAACGAGGAACGGTAAGTATCCAGAAACATGTACACTTCCACGTTCTGTCTAAGCTAGGAGAGATATTCGGATGACTTGCCAAGTAATATTATCACTGCTTCAGACAGCGTGATTGCAATGGGGAGAGGATTCCCATCGACGCTTCTCAGCCTAACCCCAATTATCAGGTCCGATTTGAAGTAGAAGTTTTCGAATTATGTCATTCAGGAATTCGACAACTTGTACCTGGATATGAATGGAATTATCCATCCATGTACACATCCAGAGGACAGGCCTGCACCCAAGAATGAGGACGAGATGTTTGTGAGTATTGCAGGAATTGACTTTATCTGTCTAATCGGATTCGAAAGGGATGATTGATACTGCTTAAACTCTCTGGAGTTCCTGGTTAAAACACCGATTGTTGATTGTCCCATGAAGGCAATGGCAAGAATTGTTGTGATATGCTGATCCTGAGAATGGGCCGGATGGTTTCAATGTTCTGGGAAGTGACAAACATGGATATCATAATTGCGGATAATATTGAGTAAATGTCTCTGGAGAGAGCTTGTGTATTCAGGTGCTCATCTTCGAGTACATCGACAGAATCTTCTCTATTGTTCGTCCCCGCAAAGTGCTCTACATGGCCATTGATGGAGTCGCTCCCAGAGCCAAGGTGAGTTGTTCAGTTGCTGGTAATCAGTAAATGAAGTACTGAATGATATAAGTATTACATGAGACAAGTGTATTCCAATTATCTATGCTTAGATGAACCAGCAACGCAGTCGACGTTTCCGTGCATCGAAGGAAGCAGTGGAAAAGGAAATGGAGATTGAGAATGTAAGTATCTGGAGTGTCAACCCTGATGAGAGACCTTTTCTTATTGCATGATTGTGTTTAGGTGAGACAACGACTAGAAGAAGAGGGTCTTCCCCTTCCACCCAGGAAGGAGGAAAAGGAGAAGTTCGACTCGAATTGTATCACTCCTGGTACTCCATTTATGGCCAGATTGGCTGATGCACTGAGGTCAGAAGATGGTCTGTCGTCTTATTCCCAATACTCTCGTTTCAGGTACTTTGTGCACGATCGTATCACGAACGATCCTGCATGGCAGAAGATTCAGGTATCTGTTCTCATCACTTTTTGGGGCATAAACTTTGTTATTTGAGGTTATTCTTTCTGATGCGAATGCACCTGGAGAAGGAGAGCACAAGATCATGGACTTCATCAGGTATCTACTCTTCTTTACTATCTTGTGTTCATTCATATTTGTAGACGTCAACGTGCTTCTCCCTCACACAATCCAGACACTGTACACTGTTTATGTGGAGCGGACGCTGATCTAATCATGCTTGGATTGGCTACTCACGAGGCAAACTTCAATATCATCAGGTATTGTATTCCCCATTTTGTTTTAACTTCTAGCTAATTCTCATGAGTGATGCAATGAAATGAATCCTATTGAGTATTATATGAGATAAATGATATAATGCATTTCTCCCTTGTAGAGAGGAGTTCGTTCCCAACCAGCAGCGGCCGTGTGAGTTGTGTGGACAGTACGGACACGAGTTGAAAGGATGCAGAGGGTGAGGATTACTGTAAGGAACAGGATGATGATCTCTTACCGTTGCAGTCTTGATGCAGAAGATAAGGGAGCCGATCATGCAGATCCTTTCCAGAAGCAGAAAAGTTTCATATTCCTCCGCATTCCAGTCTTACGGTATTCCTCGAATCTCTGGATATCAACCATCCATTGATCTTTCAGAGAGTATCTTGAGAAGGAGCTGATTATGCCTAATCTTCCATTCGAGTATGACTTGGAAAGAGTCATCGATGATTGGGTACGAGATCCATTTCATGGCCTGTCTACCATAATTCTTACTATGCAGGTTTTCCTGTGTTTCTTCGTGGGAAACGATTTTCTTCCTCATCTTCCCAGTCTGGAGATCAGAGAAGGAGCCATTGATAGACTCATCAAACTGTATAAGGACATGGTCTACCAGTTGAAGGGGTTAGATACACTTTCAGAAGAAGGAAACCATCCTTCATGTTCATCTTCTGAACAATATCCCTCAATAACGAATTATATCATAAGAATTTTTGTGATATTATGCGTAGTTTTGTTCGGACGGTCAATTGAAGATGTTGCCTGTTTGAGATATCTAACGAAGGACGGAGCAGTGAACATGAAGGGAGTGCAGAAAATCATGGTTGGACTGGGTCAGGTTGAGGATGTGATCTTCCAAAGGAGACAGGTTTGTAGTCTGGTCAGAGTGAGTGTAGTATGATCCTCTGTTGTAGGAGAATGAGGAACGATTCAAGGAGAGAGATCAGGCAAAGAGACAGAGGACAGGAGAATGGGTGGGAAGGAGACCACAAAAGTAAGTGAAAGGGGGAATAGAGAAGGAAGGAATTGTCATCTACAGGCCAGCATACACTCCTAACAGTGCATCCCTCATTGCACCCACTACTCAACCACAACATTTGAGTGGAGAAGAGACAAGGGCAATGGCAATGGATGCGAGGGTCGAGGTGAGAATAGAGTGGGGTTACTGTAGTGAGGATACTACTCGTGTTCCATGCAAGGGGGATGGAATACTATAACCTCTTCTCTTTGAGGCGATGGACTATGCTGAGAACGAGAAAGCGGCGAAGCGACTGAAGGCGATGTTGAAGGCTCCGGAAGAGAAGGAGGATGAGGAACCCAAGGCAGAAAACACAAGGAAGAGGAAGAGCGAGGTTGGTCATTGTGTTGTATTTAGTTAATTGTCATTTTGACTGATTTCTTCTGCTTGAAGTTGACCTTAGTGTTTTAAAAATCTAATTTCTTATATGTGGACAACCAATACATTTTCCAAAATAGTTGCTGTGAAGCATTTGTGGAATGTACTTGTTGCAGGTGTCAATTGCTAAGGCACACGCAGAAGGAACAAAGGAAGGAGATGATGAAGAGACAACTGAACCTGTTGATGAAGTTAGACTCTATGAGGCTGGATGGAAGGTGTGTAGTCTTATTCTTATTCATTCTTTATATTTGTATGGTTAGGTAGTCACAATTCCCCATCATTCAGTCAATAAAATATAATTGTATTCATTGCACAATGATTAGATTTTCCTGTTTAGGATCGTTACTATAAATCGAAGTTCCCTGAAGGTGCAGATGATGTTGATTTCAGGAGAAAGGTTCGTATCTCCTTTTATACTCCTTTCTATTGACATTTTTAGGTTGCATGGGAATACGTTCGTGGACTTTGCTGGGTACTCAAGTACTACTATCAGGTTGGCATCCTTTGCTGCAGAACTTAGAAGAGTGTAATTGCAGGGCTGCGTCAGTTGGGACTGGTACTTCCCCTTCCACTACGCTCCCTTCGCTTCCGACTTCGATACGGTATACAAACATCTACCATAGTTATTTAGAAGCATCAATTAAATACCACATCTCAGGTGGACGAGTATGTGCCCGATTTCTCGAAGAAGACTCAGCCATTCAAGCCTCTCGAACAGCTTATGAGTGTCTTCCCTGCTGCATCCAAGTGGGTTACGGTAGCTCAATCAGAGCGAACTTGCTATTACTTTACAGACAGCATCTTCCTACTACATGGCAAACACTGATGACATCAGAAGAGTCTCCGATCATCGACTTTTATCCTGTAGACTTCAGAATTGGTAAGACACGCTTCTTTTGAGAAATGAGCTCACATCCTCGTTTGTTGTGGAGATTAACCTATTTGTAGATCTGAACGGTAAGAAGTTCGCTTGGCAGGGAGTTGCTTTGTTACCGTGGGTCGATGAGAAAAGACTGTTGAAGACACTGAAGAAGGTTGTGATGACACCTCTTACCCACTCTGAATACCATAGGTCTTTAGGTGTATCCTGATTTGTCTGATGAAGAGCGTTTCCGTAATTCGACTGGTCCCGATAGACTCTTTGTGGGATCTCGTCATCCTGCATTCAAATTCTTCCAGGAAATGTACAATGGAGACGGCAATAAGGGTAAGAGAGAGGACAAGTATATTGTATACTATATATTGATTGATTCAGAAGAGGCAGTCACTATCGAGCCCGCCTTCACATATGGTGTTACTGGAACGGCCAAGTGTGATCCTACTGCCATCCCTCCTGGTGTCACTTTCCCTTCTCCAGTCAGATCTGAAGCCTGTCCTGATCTCCCTGTATGTCTTGTCTCACACAATATACCCGTCTCCATGTGCCAGTATTATTTATCTCATGCATTTATTTGCAGGACAATCAAGCCGTGATGGTCATCTATACAGATCCCGTGTATCCTGAAGGATACATCTTTCCTGCACGTAAACTGGAAAATGCCAAGGAGTTGGAAAGGACACTCAAACCGGGAGATTGGGACAATAGAAGGGTATGTAGTCATAGGAACAAATTGATGTAGTCCATTCATCTTTATTATCGGTTTCTATAATATGTATCTTAATAAGACCCTCGCTCATTTAGGGTGGACAGTATCGCCCGATGATCGGATTCACACGCAATACAGGATCCCGTGCAAGTCTCGATCAGTCCGGTCACAGGTACTGTAGCTCGATTGGAGCAGATTCAAGACTTTCTATTGATACAGACACGTGAGACACGAGATTGGAATGGGATCTATGGGAGGAAGAGGAGGACCAGGAGAGGGAGGACAGCAACAATGGGATAGGGAGAGTGCTGGTGAGTGGGATACTGTAGTTCATCGAGAGCATAGTTTGGTGCAATGAAGACCGTAGTCTGTGTTGTAGGTTCGGATTACGGTGGTCAACAGGGTGGATATGGTGGAGGAAGAGGAGGAGGTTATGGTGGAAGGTAATGTCATTATCATTTTGCAGCATTAATGTTGTTTTATCGTCTATGTGCCTATGGAGATAAACATTCTCATAATGTAATTTAGGGGGAACTACGGTGGTTCGAATGATTACCGTGGAGGACGTGGACGTGGTGGTGGAGGAGGAGGAGGATACGGTGCCCCTTATGGACAAGGAAGACACTCTGATGGAGGATGGAATACACAACAACAGGTTGGCAATACAGTTGTCATCTCATACTAATCATTCTCTCAGGGCAATCGTGGATACAACGACAGAGGTGGAGGATACGGAGGAGGAGGAGGAGGAGGAGGAGGACAGGCTGGATACGGTAAGAGATAGAGATGATTATACAAGACCATTATACATTACATCTTATCAATAAGTAGGGATTTCCTTCCTTTTTGTCTATCATCTCTGTTGGCCTTTGGTCAATTCTAGTATTTATTCCATTTGCTTTAACGATAAAACATGTGTTTGTTGCAGGTGGAAGTTGGGCGGGCAATGGAAGAGGGAGAGGAGGAAGAGGATACGGTAACCAGAACAGAGGAGGAGACCGTCCTCAATGGAGGAATTGATCTAAAACAATGATCCTAATGTATCCGTGTACCACCTTTCCCCTTTAGCCAGTGTCCACATTGATATCTCGTTCACTTTGTATCCCAATCACCTACCTTTCCCTCTCTACTCGATCACAGATCTCGCTACTCGTAATCATTTATTGTAACATTTGTACTGACTGAATACATTAGTAACTCATTCACCCCCAACTTGTAGTCCAAACTGTTTCTTATGTAAATGGACAACAATTGAAAATGATTGTCTAATTAGTCTAGTTTGTGCCAAAATTGCTTGTGAGAACTGTTTTAGAAAATGAGTGTAATAATAGGATCTTCAGAGCACGAGAGACCTTTATTGTAGAGTAAGGATCTTAGATTCGGGTCTCTATCGCCTTTCTTGTCTTAGAGAAATGATAACAATAAACACGCTCACACTCGAAGTACTGTACTTGTATCGTGCATCGGTTGCATTCCGTGGTTACCTGTATCTTGTTTACAGAAGAGGGAACCAACCATCTGGCTGAAAGAGTTAATGAGAGAGAAGAGAGGGAAGAGAAAGAAAGAAAGTATCGATCGACACGCTCATTCTACACTCATTACATGCACTGAAGAAGAAAAGTGTGAGAGAGGCTCGTTTTTCTCCCTTCCCATTCCACTTTTTGTCTGTGAAGTGACACAGAAGAAGAGAATGAAGGGACCTCCATCAATCTGTCTTCCACCACCATCTTCCTTTCTTCTTCTAACACTTTCTTTCTTCCTTCGTTTTCCATTGCCGCCCAGTATGTTTTCTCCACCCCTGCACTTCCTTTTTCACCCAACCACCTGTTGTGACCCTAACAAGAATTCAAATAATGGTTGTCATAGTGACGACTCTCACTGATTGGGTGAGGTCCATGCGGTGGTCATTATCGTGCAATTACGTGTTGTTTACTGGACACTGTGACCACAATAAGATCTCCCCTTCCTTCACTACTCATTCGTATCCTCATCTCTTGTTTATTATCTCCCCCCCCCCCTCTGTGAGGGTCTTCCACAATCAGAGAACTCAGCTGTACGCACAGTTTACATTGAGGGATGGAATGTGTGGAGAAGAGATGGGATGAAGGGATCTACAACCATCAAGTAGCAGTTCACTCTCGTTTTATGACCACTCATTCCATAGAGATGTACATTCCATAGAGATGCAACTGTCCTTCCGTTCCTCTGACATGAGAGAATAGTCTCTCATATCATTCCACAATGTACACATGATGGTGATTCATCTCTGTCCATCTTCCCCTTTTTCCTTCTTCTTCTATGCTTTATTGGGAGATGGTTTCAACTGACTTTGCTTAGTCAGCGACTGACTTCACCCAACTCCCTTGCTCTCATTGCAAAACCTTTCGAAAGTTAATGAAAGGTTTTCCTTTCTGATCATTTCTTAATTTCCCTTGCATGCAGTTATTGCTGTGGGGAATTTTGTCTTTTCATGGAAATAATAAGTAAACATTCTTTCCTTTTCGGTTGTCGATCCCTCCTTTCACCACTTTCTTGCTCATTCGACATGTGGCTTTTAATGTCAGTGGATCTCTATTTCGCCATCCCTTCTTAATCTCATCTGTGACCCTTTTTAGCCTCCACCATTCATTGTATGAGATAAGAGCTGTTTCAAAACAGCCTCTCCCCTTCTCCTTCTTCGTATATGGACGCGATTGGTTATCTAATCACTAAAAGAGACTCTTCCTCTTCTTCTCCCCCTTTCGTTCCCTCTCCAATCGACTGTCAATAATGCCCATTGACTGTTCCCTTCCCTCTCTCGTTTCACTCTCCTCTAACATCATCCACTACTACTTCTTCTCTTTTCTACAACACTCTCATGATTGTTCCCCTCTTTCCACAGATGAACTTTTCCCTCCCTTGGGCCTCACTCTAAATATACTCACAGCTTTCAACACTTTCGCAATGGTTCCATTTCAACAACTTGTGTCATCTTATGACAGTTCTTTTGACTGCTCGAGTGGGTATCTGATTCCAAAATGTAGCTTGTGGCGATTATTATATCTTTCCATGAAATAAGTTGACAGATAAGCCTTGCATTTTGGTCGTGGACGAATAACACTGGAGTGTGTTATCATAGTCCGAGTGGCTATTTGAGTAGTTGTTTCGCAATGAGTGTACCTCCACGCATTTAAGTGACACGCGGACAATTGGAGAGAGGATATAAGAGGGAAGAGAAGGGAATAGGACACTCATTATTTGAGTGGGATTGAATCTGTTATTGGAACTGTCTCATTCAAGATGTCTACTGATCTTATATTTGGGAGAACTTACAAATAGTCAGTCACTCAGTTCTTCTAACGAACAAGTCATTTCGTAACATGACTATATAGTCACTGCACTAGTGTTCGTCCATTCTCTCTTCTCTTCGATTAGCTCCAATACTGTACTCTATTGGACTAGACTGCGAGTCCATGTATTAATCCCATTCCCGGTCATTCCTTTTCTCTCTGCATCATTTGCAATGTTCAGTGTCCTATGACAGAGAAAGAGGGAAAAGAAGTAGTAGAGGCAATGGCCAATTTCGTCTCCAACTGCCCTCAGGCTACGTTTTCATCCCTTGTCCTCTTCCCATTCCCCATTCTCTCCCCATCTGTCTCCTTCTCTCAGTCTCTTCCATTCCCTCATCCTCTCTCCATTCAGCTCTGCACTATGTTTGTCCCAGTCGTCGCTTCTTCTTCTTCTCCTTCAATGTCTCAGATTGGAAGAAGTCCAATTCCATCCTCATCTTCCACATATCAACACTTTATTCCACCAATGCACACGTTTGACATCTTCAGCGATTAGGAGATCTTGAGCACTTTAGTCGAGTGTCGTCAGCAGCTTTTTCATACATTAGATCCTTGATCCGCGTTGGGATGGTTCATTTTTTGTCTCTCGACCTTGAAAAGGAAAGAAGAAAGGGGTAGGCCAATTGAGACTTGTCGACACAAGAGACGGATGTCCGTATGAATAGCGAATGAATTGTCACGAGAAAGATCCGACATACCCGGGTTTGTCCATGCTTTCTTCTTCGTACATTGTATCTGCATTTAGCAGGTGTTCTCTTCTTCCTCTCATTCTCTTGTCAGCTGATATCCATTCCTCCCATTTGTTCGTTTTTCTCTTCTCTTTTGACTGAACTTCTCTGTTCTGTGCACGAAAGACCGGAAATAGAGATGAGATAGCACAATGTCAAAGGGCAACATTCTTGGGTTAATGAAATACGATTGCGTTCCCATAATGAGGTTCTTGCGATTTGGTCAATCTCTACCGATATATATTGCCGATATCTTGAGCGCATAGGCTGATATGTTCTCATCTTGCAACAGGAAAAACTGCATCGATACATCTTGATGCACTTTTCAATTGTTGTTTGTGTTTTCATGTTGAACAGAATGAGGGATGGAATGTGACATAAGAAAAGGAAGGAGATTGAGGGGGAAGTGCTGATTGATTGTTCGTGTCTCGTGCATGAGAGAGAGAAACACACTGATAGCATCCGGCTGCAGGGTCTCATACATTATTCTACGTCCAACCAAGACTGCCATCCCCCAGTATCCACCCTCCATCCATCCATCCATCCAATATCTCCACTGTCCTCATAGACCATGTACTCTATTCGATCACTTGCTTCTTTTTATCGTGGTCGATTGTGCGGTTAGATGTGCTGTGATTTGCAATTCATAGTATCGTTTTGTACACAAAAAGAGAGTGGAGAGGGGGGTTTAGTGTGTGGTTGAATGCCCCTGAAGCAATGTTCCTTCTTTGAATGGCTAACTAGTGAGGGAATGAATGCAAATGGTCATTCCCCCTCCCCCCTCCCTCATTCTTTCCCCCAATGGCCCTCTAAATATTTGTACTCAATTCCTCCCCCTGCATCTTTCCTGGTAATGCGCACAAGTTTGCAGAGGTGAAGTCACTAAGCCGCATAAGTTTGCACTCGTAGGGCAGTTGAATAGAAGTAGGTGTAAAGTCCACTTCCACTTTACTTTCCCCCACACTTTCATGGAAACAAGACCCTTGGAGGATGAATAAGCTTGTGAATGAGAGGTTGGACTTGGAGGGGATGAAAGGAGGATTAGCGATGCAAAGAAGGGCAAGATACCCACAGTTATCAACCATTCCCCCCTTCGTCTTCTCCTAAGGACCGCTGTATTACTGGGATTAGAGAGATGAGAGTTGAGTATGCAACTCATTATCAGTTATCATTCTTCCTTTCTACGTCACTATCTTCATAATAAGTAGAGATTGACACCAATTGTTATCAATAATAAGAATGCCGATTACGTAGATAATAGTTATGATTCTCTGTGAAGAATGCGTCCAAGTTCACATAACCATTGTCTTCCCCCCTTCACTTGTTCATAAAGCAGTTTCTTCTCTCATTTCCGATTGAACCACACCCGTCATCTCGTCTGTTTCTCTCCATTCCGAGATTGAATGTTCATTCATCTTTCCTTTGTCTCAATTATTATTCCTTCCTTTCCAGTGTTGCACAATATTGGATTTGTTTGGATTGAAGCAGAACAGATTGCAACAACTGGAAAGGTACGAGGGTTATGGAAGTTTAGAGAGAAATATGTTTCCATTTGGAAATATCTGGTCTGTAGTTCAGTTATGTGCAGATGCTCTGATGCTTAGAAGTGCATGAGCCTGGATCAAAAACAACTAAATAATGTTGCGAATTTCAGTAGCGGATCGAAGGAATTCTCATTGGAGAGAGCATTAAAGTTTGAGGTGAGTGAGACCTGGGCAGGTGTCCACGAGCGGGGCCACCGGACCCCAAATGTACGTGTCGCCGCCGACACTTTTGGGCCCAAATCTGCGTGTGGCCGACTAAATATGTGAAAAAAGCGCTAAATATCCAGTGTAAACGGACAAATTTTCCAATTTTTTCGCTTGTTTTCTACGTGTCGCCGCCAAAAAATTTCCACCTGACCAAAATGTACGTGTCGCCCCCCACGAGCTCGTGGACCGTGCCCAGGTATGGTGAGAAGAATGTTTCATTTTTTAACCCTACGTCTGAAATTTTGTGATATCATCCCTTACTGTCAATTTGTGTTATATTTAAGTGATGGCCCGTAAGCAGTACGATCTCCTCTTCAAGTTGTTGTTGATTGGAGACTCGGGAGTGGGAAAGACGTGCATTCTGTACAGATTCTCTGATGATGCATTCAATACTACATTCATTTCCACCATTGGTAAGTAGACATTTGTCGTTCCTTCCAACAATGAGATCGAAATATTCTTGAAAAGTATAATTGTATTTTCCCTTGCAGGAATCGACTTCAAGATAAAGACGATCGAATTGCACGGAAAGAAGATCAAACTGCAGATCTGGTACGAGATTGTTACTCATTGAGAATTGTTTGATAGAGATTGATTCGAATGTTATTGTTCTCCTGATTGAATAGAATGATAGTGAGTAGTGAAGGTTGATGGAATACCAAAGTTCATTCCATCTATGTGCCCTCCATCGTGCGGTCATCTCTATGCGCGAGACCGCACGATGGAGGACACTAGAGACCGCCAATCGCACCTCGTTCGCACCTCGAAGTGCATTCCATTTCTCTAAGTCGTTCGGAGCGGTTGTCTATCAGCGACGAGAGATAACCGCTCCGATTGACTTAGAGAAATGGAATGTACTTTGAGGTGCGACGAGGTGCGATTGGCGGTCTCTAGAGGACACATAGAGATGGAATGAACTTTGGGATTCCATCAGCCTTCACTATTAGTGAGTATCTCAAAGTCAATTTGATCTTTTTCAGGGACACTGCTGGCCAAGAGCGTTTCCACACCATCACGACCTCGTACTACAGGTTGGTCCTGACACTTCTTTGGTCTTTTGATTACGGTAGTCATTTGTGTTGAGGGGTGCGATGGGCATCATGCTGGTGTATGACATCACTAACGCCAAGAGCTTCGACAACATCGCCAAGTGGTTGAGGAATATTGACGAAGTAAGAATGATTAATCTTCTTTTCTGTTTTCCATCTCGAGTATCATTTGGCTGGAGAAGAAGAAGCTCATGATGGCTTCTTATTATAAAAGACTATCCAAATCCATCTTAGGATTAGAGTTAGAAATGACTGAGATGACCCTGTGCTGTAATATATCTTCCCGTTCTTTTCAGCATGCATCAGAAGACGTTGTGAAGATGTTGTTGGGAAACAAGTGTGACATGGCAGAGAGAAGAGTTGTCAGCAGAGAAAGAGGAGAGAAAGTATGTTATTACAATGGGAGAATTTTATTCATTTGCTATTCACTTTTATTATTTTATTCGTTTGAGAAACCTACTTTACATTCACTTAATCGTAGTCATTATTTCTTTGATGATTTGAGAAGAGAATAAGTGAATATGATCGATCAATTTCAGATCGCCGTCGACTCCGGAATTCGATTCCTGGAAACGTCAGCGAAGGCAAATATCAACATAGACACTGCATTCTATGAACTGGCAGAGACCATACTCAACAAGGTAAGTTCATGAGTACTCTTGATAGACTTATAATATAAACAGATGAAGAGGAACTTCTTAATCAGATGATCCTTCCCTTGTACCGTTACAGTATTGACTTTTCTTCCTTACAGATGCCCAATCAACCGGCTGAACCTGATCGATCGACTATTGATCCAAATGTAGGCAGACAAGGCGTCGCAGGAGGATGCTGCTCATAATGACTGGTTCATTCTCTTCTCTTCTCTTACCGTACTCCACTCGGGGCTATAGAAAAATCTTCTAAGGGAATACGGTAACTCCTTATCTTTTCCCAACTCATGATATGCACTTTCGTCTATTTCGACGGTGTCGATTGTAAGCGGGTAGTGTGTATAACGTTGTTCGAATGTAAGAATTGTTTCATCACAAAAGTTATACCGTAATCTGCTCTCTCGTTTACGGCTTGCTTATATACTCTTTGAATGTGCGATGTTTGGAGGAAATTCAATGAATGTGGGTATCTTTTGATTTCTTTGCACAAAATAATGTCACTGGACGAGCCACATTATATTTCTTCTTCTTCAACCTTTCGTTCAGTTCTGTTCCTTTTGCGTTTCAGCAATTAACTTAGCATTGTCAATTGTATATTTCCACGATTCTGTATGGACAAATGCATAAATCTGGTTAAGACATTCTTATTTTCAATCGGATACACAACAAAAAGTTCTGCATACGATTGAAGTGGGTGACGCATAAGCGACTGAATTCAGCGGTTTTCTTGTTATCATGTTGTGTCAAAACTCGAACTTGTAAGTGTTCAAATCAGTCAAATCAGTATTGTAAGAAATTGAGCATCAATTTATGCAGGCTTCATCCCTAATCGTCGTCTATGTACAATTACTGAATGCTCAATACAAGTAGCAACGAGGTTCATGATTGACAAGGAAATGAACTTGTAAGTGTTCAAATCAGTTCATTTCCTTGTCAATCATGAACCTCGTTGCTACTAGTATTGAGCATTCAGTAATTGTACATAGACGACGATTAGGGATGAAGCCTGCATAAATTGATGCTCAATTTCGTACAATACAAATCCGTACTCATTCTTTCCATTTGCCTTTTCCTTCTCCACACACAAATACTCTACTCGATCTGGCTGCCATAGATTTTATGCTCACTTATCGGGAGGTTCTTCGATTACTAGATAGGATTCGATTCTCAAGAAGAGGATTTTTCTGCACGCAGACAGAGCACATACATTGGATCCTCCCTTTCGAACACTGCGGTTTGTACTAATTAATTATACGCGAGTTTATTCCAGTTATATATTGCTTTCCGAGTTCAACAAATGTTTCTACATTTCTTGTGCGTTAAATGTCTTCATGAGAAACTTGGCCATATAATCGTTAAAAACCTGTGTAACACGAATTGTGAAATTGGATGTTGCAATTTTTTTAAATTGTCTCATTCCGCCACGGGCCCCAAACCCGCAATTGCGGGCCATGGGATGATTCCGAAATGATTCTCAATATGTGATCATGTGCAGATTCTTCAGTGTGACCTCTACATTCATTTATTCATTTCCTCTCCCATCACTCACTACGGACTAGAGCACCCGAAGCGGACCTGATTTACATAGGTCCGGATCACTTACAGGGGAGGTCCGTATAATCGCATCACTACTTCCATTCCACATGTTTGTTCCCTCAGCGCCGACCACGCTCTAGTAAGCAAAAGACAACTGGTTGAAGAGTGAAGAGACAGTGGAATGGGTCCATCGAGACGGACCAACTGAAACAATGGTCCGTTTCGATGAACTTTATTTATTGTGCTCTTTATTTTCTTTCCGATCGGCTGACTCTTGCTTACAAGAGAGGTGACCGGGCGCTAAGGGAACAGACAAGCGGAATGGAAGTAGTGATGTAATTGATGCGGACCTACCAATGAAAGAGGTCCGGACCCATGTAAATCAGGTCCGCTTCGGGTACTCTACTACGGACGGTCGCCTCGATTCCCTTCATCATGACAACTGAGAACCGTTCGTGATAGGGTTTCTAATTCGGGAGTAGAGTGCATTCGTATGTCGTTTGATTCCCTAGGAGCGGTTCTCTCATTCACGCAACAGACAACTGATCCTCGTGAATCATACAACAGACGAATGCACTCTACTCCCGAATTAGAAACCCTATTTCGTGACTCTCTCTCTCTTAAAGAAGCCGTCAGGGGAGATTCTGGGTCAACTATTCTGGAAGCGCGGCGTTGTAGAGCATGTTCGATTATGTAGGATCGCAAATTTTCGTCTTTCAAAAGGCTTTCCTCGCCGCGTTATTCAAATTCGAAGTTGAATTCCCGCGCATCCCTGGAGCTTCCCTGGAATCGACCGCGCGGTAATTCGAAATAATGACTCGCGTGACGTCTCATCACATGCAAATCAGTTGAGTTTGAAACGGTAGCTGCACTTTGAAATTTTCTATGCAATTTTGAAAGTAGTCGTCTAGTACGATGGGACAACTTCGGTTTACGGCTTCTTTAATCCTTGTTATCTCTTCCCTTCAGATCCTCCATTAGAGCAGTTTCCCATTGTCCAGCCGACTCAAGAACCCACAATCCCGTTTGGAGAAGTGGGTAAACGAAAATGACTATAGTAATCACGGAATTTCGGTTTAGGATGCAGTGGAGGAAAGAAATCATCTCGTTGCCTCTCTATCCTGTACGACACATTCTTACAATCAAGAGAATAAACTTTTGACTGGTGTACAACTGATAAGAGACAGTGCAATTCCAGAAGAACCTGGAACTCAAGAGTGGGAAATATTCACCTTCCTTTCCGGCGTCAAGAACCCGCTATTCCGCTTCGCTGTTAATGCTCTACATCGAAATTCGTGGACGAAATCGGTCTGTCGTGAAGGATTGACTCTTCTGCAGAATCCGAATAGAATAGTCATTTATTTTGTTTTTGTTGTTTAAATTTTTATTCCGAGAAATTTCTCGTAATTTTTATCCTCACCAGATGCCATGACAAACGCTCGTATTCAGGGAAATACGAAGGAAAACCGCTCGGATTCAATGGAATCCTAAAAAATGGCATGGCCCGCTTCGTATTCATTTGAATACGAAAATGAAGGTAGACAGCCGCACCAATCTCATGTGAGAATGAAATGGGGATAAAAGTGCAACTGCTAGTATTCCATCAGCCAAGACTATCTGTAGAAACAAGTAGGCTCCGATGACTTATTGAGATGAAGGGACAGTCAATCGGGTTGTCTCACTATTGGGGAATGAGGCAATGACTCTATACACAGATTGATGAGAGAATTGG
>JACMIF010003084.1:0-15668 GCA_014805445.1 Diplogasteroides magnus
GCCGAAGACTACTGTCAACGATCTGTAAGAAATCGTATGTTAGTAAATATTTACAGCTGTATTTTACTAATGAAAAATCCCTGAAGTTAGAAATCGGCGCGCCATTTTCTAATGGCGTGACAAATTTTTCGTCCAACAACAAATTTAACACTGCAGCGGTATGTTTTGATAAGTGCGCGGGAATTTAGAATCATATACCCTACTATCACTATAAAATAAGACATGATCATAGGCTTTCATATTCTTGATATACCATCGATAATACGAGGTCGGGTAATTATGGCGCACCCTGTACATTTGATTTATATTTGTTTCAAATTCTTTTAGATGGTTCCAATGAGAGATAACGTAATCAACGAGGGCGCAGGCAACGAGGGAACGGATATTTGAATTCTTTAGCTGTACGAAAGAGATGTAAATAGCAAATAAGTCATTGCAAAGTACATAATCAAAATCCCAATGCAATTCCACAAACTATTAGGTTGTAGCATATACAATGGTGAACACTTTTGAAATTTCATCTTGCGCTTGGTCTTTCGCAGTCAACTTCCTCCCACGGTTTTCTATAGCCCTAGCTAGCAAGCCAGGTCAAAGTCTCGGCAAATGACGTTGTGGGACCACGTTGCGTCTCGGCCTATGATTTGGTGATTGTGAACGGTGTTGGCACAGGCTCCAGTGCCATCTGTGGGCGGAACGAAAACGTGGATGTTGTTGGAACTGTAACGGCCCACCTCTCTAGGATGTAATTGTCTCTCAATCGAAGCCAGCGATCCAAGATGAGAGAATATGTAGGCTTGCATTTGTTTTGACGGAAAATACTGGAAGACACAAATAACAAAGCTATAACTACCTCTGTCTCTTGCATATCATGGTCTTTTGCCAATAAAAACTGCCAGAGTTGATGAGAGCCCTCCTCTGTTTCAGTGTTCTGTAGGGAACTGTGAATTGAACAGCTATATAAGCATTGAATATACTGGCGGGAAGCATTCGAGAATCTTGATGAAGACTATGCAGTCGACCTTCTACGTGATCCTCGCCCTTTTCGTGGGAGATGTCGCTTCGGTCGCATCGTCCTGCGCAGTGGCCACCACTGGATGTACGTTTCATTAATGAAAACAAACCTATTCCGTTGGGGTTAAACTGCCTTCCCGTCTTATTAGCGTTAAAAGCATTTGTAATGTATAGGCTAATTTCGAATCAAATTACGCTAGCGAGTCTTCTTCGTTTGTTTGAGAAATCATCCGGAATTGGTAGTGGATCGTCACGAGCGAGAGAAAATAACTATAAAGCAATGGTCACATATCCTCGGCAAGCAACTGCGTGATAGATTCCCCTCCTTACTGGATGCTGTTGATACCTTTCGATAAAGTTTTGTGATTCCAGCCTGTGTCGGTAATGTGTGTCCCAGGACTACGGATTCGTGCATAATGTCTCTAGGCAAGTGCTGTCCCACTACAAGTATACGGCCAGGTAAGAACATCTTTATGAAATTAATTAAATTTCGTCACGGAAGAAAAACAAATTAATTAACGAACTGCGAGTTGTCAGGTCGTGCAATCAATCAATAACCGCATTCGACAATGAAACACAAAAATAAGTGATGTTTCAGCATGCGTTGATCTCTTGAACCCGCTTACCGGAGTGTCCGACTGTCCTGCGAGGTTTATATTTATATTTTTTCCAATCTACGATTTCCCCTAATTCACATGGTTGGACATTCGGCCTGAAAATAAATCTATTTCCCTTTTCAGGGCATATCTCTGCCAAGACAGCGTGTACTACGCTGTCATGACTCAACAGTGTCCAAGGACCTGCAGACGTTGCTGAGGATAAAAGAAGTGTCCCTTCCCTCAAGTATCATCCAGAGCAATGCAGATACAAATAAATACAAATGCAAGATACAAGATAAAAATACAAAACAAATACAGAGAGCAATACACGTTTAAGTCAAAGGATAAAGTCAGATTAGTCTTTCAAATGACATCTGCATAATAAGAAGCACTCTTGGAGAATATCACAAGGATTATGCCGCCAATTTGAACATTTTGCCAAACTTTATCGTGGTGCTACTAATGAAATGGTTTGACGTTACCAGACATATGGTTATTTGGTCTGATCCACATTGGAGAGTTAAAAATTCGAAATATCGAAAACTGAAAGTTTCACTTTATTTCGATTTTCGCTAAAATTTAAAGCAACTGATACTACATTGGAATTCAGTCTAAAAGATAACCAGTCTAGCCATTTCTTAATCCAATGTCTTTGTTGTTCTCGCTTACTTCTTTCGAGCCAACGCCAAGTGTAGAACGACAATGCATGTCTTGTCGGTTTCGAAAAATTTCTATATTCGGTCAGTTGTAGGGATCGTTTTGGTTGCCCAGGCAAACCGACCATAAGATCACAAGATGTGGCATTATACTGGGAATGAAAATAGAGGAAAGCTCTCATTATGGTTTGCAGTTTGACTACTTAATGGATTGTGTTTCAAGATCACATAGCCCATAAAGTAGGCAAACAGAAAATTCGTAGTTTTCATCTCTCCACTGTTCGGTTCATGAAAGGGCCCCGCCTGCAAACGCTGAGAATTGTAAATCCGAAACTACTTGTACATGAGCTAAGAGGCTAGTAAGAACGAGAGAACGCTGTTTGACAAGGCATCGGGGCGGCATCACTCATTGTCAAATCTAGAGCGCTCAATTTCCATATCATTATAGACGTAGATTGGCCGTGCAGATTGCTGCTGTAAGCTCAGTCCTCTTTCCAAGTCTACTCAGGTAAAGTCTCCACGTTTTTTATAGCCTATAGTTGGAAGTTTGACTAGTTATGGGATATGTTTCAATAATATTATATATTTGAAGCTATGCACAGCGCGTCAGACTTGCAGGTTGTGCCTGTCACACTGTCATTTAGCGCTTCCGGGGCGAGCAGACCCAACCCAAAAGTGTATCGATAGTACTCGACAAGACAAGTTCAACCGTAACACAACCGTAACTTTGACCACCGTAACCCAAACTTCGCCCACAACGTGTGGAATGCTATCATATTCAACGTTCAGGATCTGAGCCCGATAGTTCTTATGCTGCTCTTCCACGCATTCCGGTTCAGATGGATAACACGCACTCTATGAGAGAATCGACATTTCAGTGTGGCCCCATGGTGGACTTTTGTCAAGATGTTTTAGATGAGGGTTTTTGGGGTGCATATTGGTGGGGACTGGGGACTCTACAACATATGTGGTATCCATGGCCATTTCGGCTCTGGTTCACGAGATATGAAATTTGAAAGTATTGCGATTTGGCAAAAATGGACCTCGGATGAAAAATCACAACTTCTTTCGGGAGAGATCCAATCTAATACCTCATGGGCTACTACATGGTACAGGTCTGGGGCATAAAATAAGCCACTATTCAATTGATATCGATACATTCATAAGGGGAAGAATACCGAGTTGAAGCATATCCAAAAAATGCAGTTTGTAAGCCCTGGCATCTCGGTACCCCCCCCCAATAACGGTGGCTTTTTGGCTGAAAAAGATTGTCCAATAAATTCTACATAAGGCACATCTCTTCACATTAGAAATTGAAGTCCGGAAAGACTCGCTATAAAATCAGGAAAACGCACTATTTCTCGATTTGAAACAGTTCGTTTTCAAGGTCCGTAATCATAATCATAGAGACCACATCCAGCCTATATTACCTGCTTTGAAATACATATCTATATAGTAGATGGAGCCTTGAGTTCGATATAGCTGATTGAAGTTGCTAAATGGAACTGCCGCATGTGTAATATAGTGAGAATATTGCGCATTTTTCGCTTGCCGTTTTTGTTCGATTTTTCGGCTCTAGCGTCTCTGAAACCATGAATAATGGTGGCGTTTTTTTCTTAGAAAGATTCGCCATGAAATTCTAGATAAGAAAATAATCATCATTCCAGTTGATGAGGTCCGGAAAGCTGTGCTATTTGGACCAATATAAGCTCCATTGTCATATTTTAGCGATAAATACACTTTCTCGGGGCTCATATCTCCTGTCAAAATCGATTCTGAGCAAACTTCCTCCACAAAAGTTTCTTGTCTTAATGTCCTCTATGGATATTGGTGTTGAAAAGTGGGGGTCGTCGGAACATTTTTTCTCGAACATAGCCGTCGAAAAGGCCGAAAAAACTATGTAGCATGACCCCAACCTTTTAGGATCTCAAACAATGCTCCATAAAAATAATTAATTTTGATGGGTTTCCCAGCTCATGAAATCGATTTTGAAGCGAGTTATGGTCATTCAAATATTTCACGAAAAATGTTCGAAAAAACGGCCAAGCCACCTACCCCTAGTGCCTTTCCGCGAAGTCAAGCTATGGAATTTTTAATAAATGTGCTCATTACATATGAACAAACCTAAAACAATTCATTGTTAATTACAGTGATCCCGAGATCATCTACATTGGCCTCTTGGGTTTCAAAGGTGATTCTTTCTTCCAAGCGTCTCTTGTGGTAAATCTTATGTGTGCAGAAGCACTGTGGAGCAAAGACAGGCAACTCTGCTCTAGTTTTGAATTCTCTAAAATGGACAGATGTACCATAACAGCTGAAGTGATCTCTTCTATATAATGGCGCAAACTTCTATAACAAAAAACTTTCCCAAGGATTGGGAAAGACAAACTAAACACTAAAGGGATTGTTTCAAGATCTGCGGCTCCGTGATGACGTCACTGCTCAATGGAAAAAGCACCGGGAGGTTCTCTATCAGCAAACAGGTTTATTCTGTGGACAACTGTCGACCACGAGCCTTCGGAAGGCTCGAAAGCAAAGAATAGCCGCTTTGGAGTTTGAATGAAGTTTATTATGTTCCCTATTCGCATAAATAACCCTGATGAATTCACTTGATCCCGATTCAGCGTGATGATAAAGTCGGAACATTATTTATGCTCATGAAAAATAATTGTGGCCCACATCCCAGAAAAGGAGAAGAATACACGTAAGAGTGCGACTGTAACCCGTCATTGCGCATTGGCTATGATGAAATGCACTACCGCTAACCAATCTACCGTCTATTATGCTCATCTACCGTAATCCTTATCATGACAAGTTCAACTGGAGCAAATACATGACATGGTCAGCACAACAATTCTTCATTGGCATCATCGAATTTCTACACTTATATGTCCTGGCTTGTTATAAGGAAGATGGTTGAGAAGGCGATCGATAAAAGACCGAGGGATACGGTAGCTGTCGTGGTGAGAGCCCATCGATGACCGCCCACGATGAAGGGGACCAGGAGTATCTGAAGCTAGTTTGTTATCTGTTACAGTTGAATAAGACATTTGTGGGATCACTGGCGAAATCCTATCGTTTCTCGACTTTTAACTCCAGGCTGAAACTTACATGAATCATCCATTTCACGTTGAAATTCATTGAATTACTGGAGAATACATACATTCATCCTTGTCATTTTAATGAGTGGGTGCGGTCGCCATCAAAATGAGTGACACTTTTTTTGTCTACACTAATGTACACCGTGTATCCCAACGCACAAGACAATTGTTAAATAAGCAAATATAGTTTATTCCTTTCAATTCACTTGAATTTTCATCAGACTAACAGTCAAATGGATCTAGGGAGTGGGAAGAGACCCGATATTCCGAGGACTAAAGATTCTGAGGACTGCCCAAAACGAAGAAAGAAACATGTACAATATATTTGTAGATATTTTTTGTATCAATATCACAGTTTTTTACATAAACGTTAGATCAATAGATATAGATCAATTCTAAGGTACTTGACAAAAGTATAGGCTCACGCGTAGAACTTGAGACATATGAGCAAACCACCAAATGCCGCGGAGGCTAGCATTACCTGAAATAGTTTATGCGTATGCTTCTTCATAATGAGGTATCTTACAGCTTGAGCAGACCACGGTGTGACTCTCAGGCAGCCGAATGCGGCTATTTTTGTATCGCTCATCCGCACCCTCGTAATCATGGATTGTGCCACCTGAAAAGCAGCAATAGTAAGAAAACGGTCGGAACGGAGACGTTTACGCAAAAAGTCTGCAAAGTTGTTAGGAAAAATATCAACTTCCGATTGCTCCTTCCACAGCTGACCATCGGCTAGCACTACTTCGATACCTTTGTTGAGCTAAACATAGGAGCACTGTTTCATTCACTCTGGCGGGTATACAAACCAGTTTTTGGAGTCCAGCCGGCTGCATCAGCGCAACAACCAATATAATTAAGGAAAGAATATACCAGAAGAATAGACCTGCAGTAAATGTTTTGCTATTGTAATCTTGAGGATATAAAATCGGGTGTCGCGAACAGACATTGATGTCTGTTCGTTCATTCCCACTAGGGAACGCAATTGCGGAAATTCTAACCTCCCCAATCTCGTCTGAGCGGTTGTCTCTCACCTCGATGGACAACCGCTCGTTGAAGATTAGGAAAGTTAGAATTTCCGCAATTGCGTTCCCTAATTCCCACCGGTTGTCTATGACAAACGGGAGGGAGTTAGTCAGCAATTCGCCCAGACAGAAAAGTTGCCCCTACTTTAAGGCTAAGCTCTCGGTGTTTGGCTCTACTGATTCTCTCGGTGCAGAACTATTCGAATGGGAATAACTAAGGTGTCGCAAACTGCTCCTGGGAGTCCCGGCTAGGAATGAATGAGACCGCGCCGCTCCCGGAAGCGGCGAAAATGAACAGAGAATGATGGGACTCCCACTAGAATATGGGAGTCCCATACATTCTTCATCTGTTCTCTTACACTGTACGGTCATGCCAAATCTAATACAAAGCAATATGGGACTCCCATATTCTGGTGGGAGTCCCATCATTCTCTGTTCATTTTTCGCCGCTCCCGGGGGGAGCAGCGCGGCCACATTCATTCCTAGCCGGGACTCCCGGGAGCGGTCCCATTAGCGACACCCACCCTAGGAATAACAACTTACAAAGACCATCGAGCACATCGATCTCTTTTTCATTCACCATTCCTTGGAACATTACAAGTCCATGAATCACAATACCGGCCATGACAGGAAACTGAAAATATATTGAAACATCAATTTGATTGATTACTGGCGGTTCAAAAAAGGTAGATTTGTCGTTCTTCTTCTTCGGAGCGCGATTATCTCTCTGCTTGATAGACAACCGCTCTGCCGAGAAAAATTATGGCATATTAAGTTGAGCGTTTGACTGAGTAGTCTCGACTGAATATGACTCATCAGTCAAAAGACTGAGGGAGACTGCTCACTGGGGAGGGGAAAGGAAGCCTTTTCATTCTTCATGCGCCTTCCATTCCGCGCGGTTAAAAGAAAGCGCTTTCCTTTTCGCCGAACGGAATGGAAAGCGCTTTCTATTATTCAAGTTAGCCTTCATTCAATCATGCCATTACAAAGATAGCTGAAGCAGCTCCACTGTGCCTAGGAAAATGACATGATGGAAAATGTATACTGTAAATAGATTTGTAGCTACAGTAAACATAGACAGTGAATCGCTACCAATAATAAGTTCAGTAAATATCGCTTGTATCAATTCTGTAAGCAGGGAAACTATGCAAACTGTATTATTATTTTTTTTTGAGCTCATTATTCCAAGCAGGAGGTTAGGTACCTCACCAGGTAGTTTGGAAATTGCTTGTGAATTGTGCGTTGTAAAGCATGTGAAACCCCCAGCAATCCATGATCTATCTGTGCTTGCTTGCTAACGGAGCACATGAAGCGCAGTCGGTAAGACGCTCGATTATTATTTTGAAGGCCCGCGTTCGATTCCTCCTGCGGACCAATTTCTTTTGTTGTTGTTATTTCGCTTCTCAAAATACACAAACATGAGGAACTGCAAACATGAACGAGCAATATAACAATAACATAAATAACCTCACTTCTCTCTTCGATATATAAGACGAATGGAGCATGAGAATACGTTCAGACGAAAGAGACAGAATAACTACGTATAGTCTATAAGGTGAAGATATAGTATCTGCACAATAGGAGCACTTGGTCAGATTGATCGTGCAAATAAGGAAAAATGTTGGAATATTCGAACGTACACATGCCATTGAATTTGCCTCGCTTTCGAGGAAAAGTCTGCATGCAAAACAAAAGGAAAGTGCTTTCCATTTCAAGGGCGAAATGAAAGCGCTTTCCTGTTGACCGCTAGGAATGAGCAGCGCTTTCCATTAGCGCGGCGTGGAATTAAAGTGTAGGAGGGGCCTTCATTTTGTGCTTCCTTTCCCCACCGTACTGCTCACTCATTGACTACTGTGCCAGAGAAGTGCGCTGCTGCACTCAGTCAATAACTACTCATTCAAGTGGGTTAAGTCATCAGTGCGCGGTCAAAATGAGTTTGTAATGAGTTCGTAGCGAACTTATGACTGAGTTGACTGATTGTGAGAGGAATGAGTGTGATTGACCGAGTTGGCCCGCTGAATGAATGAGAATGAGAATGACCATTGTTGAGAACTCATACTGCCTATTCCTTCTGCAAGGCATTAAGGATCGGTAGCTCAGTCGGTTGGGCGATTGACTGTCATGTTTCATACCATAGTTCGGAGCTATTTTTCGAATCATTTTTCATTTTCATTTACATCTTTCAGCTATCATTTTCCCTCTTCTTCTTCCCCTTTTCTTCGTTCTTTTTCGTTTGTTCGTTCGTTATTTTTCTCCACGACAGAGCGCTTGTTTGGTTTCAAAGCCGGTTTCAGTTTTTCATCTTCCTCCTTCACCATGTGACATATGACAAAATGACAAAATATCATATAGTGAATCCGAACTGTGGTATGAAAAATGAACGTCAATCGCCCAACCGACTGAGCACCCGATCCTTGATGTCTTGCAGAAAGAATATGCAGTATGTATTCAACAATAGGCATTCTCATTCTCATTCATTCAGCGGGCCAGCTCGGTCATTCACACTCATTCCTCTCACAATCAGTCAACTCAGTCATCAGTTCGCTACGAACTCATTAAAAACTCATTTTGATCGCGCACTCACTTGAATGAGTAGTTATTGACTGAATGCTGCCGTGCACTCCTCTGACTGAGTAGTCAATGACTGAGCAGTCTCATAGTTGTTCTGACTGAGAGTTTTGAACAACTCAGTCAAACGATCAACCCTAATATTTATTTGGGTCTCTAAATCAGTAGTAAAGTGCATTTCTCATTCGTCCAATCCGGTCGGAGCCGTTGCCTATCGAGTGTAGAGACAACGGCTCTGCGGAAGTTAGACGAATGAGAACTACACTTTACTACTGATTTAGAAACCCTAATATTTATCGATTTAGAACTGCGTTTACTTGCTTCTTCGGATTCTCACCGTTGCGAAGAATGTCATCCCCTTGCTGAGTGTTCGGACCATCTTCACTATTGCAATGTGTCTCAAAGCGTACGAACTTGCGTTGGCCTGAAACAGGCGATTCCCATTGGGGTAAAGCAATGGGAACATACGGCCAAATTCCCGTTTTCACTTTCCTTCTGAATGTCGGTGTTGAATTCCGTGATCTGCAAAGACTCATTTCAAGGTTTAAAAAAAATTGAATGAGATAGCACCTGTTCCGCTGCGATTCCATGCGTGCAACCGTAGATTGAAATGGCGAGAGCGGATAGAACTGTTCCAATGAATCCGAGCAACACATCGATGCCGAAGATTCTATTCATATTAAGCCCATCCTCCAATCTGAGAAATTGTTGTCTTCGCTCAAACAGAAAAAGGCTGACGAAGACTCATTGGCGTGCAGTACGATCCCCTCTCAATGCGTATTTGATCTCACTCGTTGCCCAAGCAGCGAAGAAAAAGAGGAAACAGAGCATAACAAGGACCAGTCGGTTACGGTTTACTGCAAAAATTCCACTCTGAAAAAGTTTTAGTCATCCTCCAATCGTAACAAGTTGGCTCACCTGTCTCCCTGCTGCCTTCAATGCATCGTAGAATTTCAAAAAGAACATCGATCGGGTCCACACAGTCAATGCAACAGCTGATCCAATTGATAATTGAGCTAATACTAGACGAACAATGCCTTCTAACCACTTCCATGACAGAGCCTCAAATTAATTTGCAAACAATTACACGGATCGCCGATGTCCACTGACGTTCTGCACAATTTTAGCTGTCCGCTGAACGTTGATAATCATGAGAGCTATTATGAGTATGGAAAGTGGTGTGCTAATCCACGTTGACCATCGTTTTCGTGTCTGCAAAGATTGTACACTAACAAGTTTATTGGAGCTCTTTAACTTCCTCTTTGAACAGCGAGTAGGTTTCATCCACGCCGGTGAATTTAATAAGCGTGTTTGGAAAGTGACCCAGCGGCTCTTTTCTGAACTTAGGTTTTAGATGTTGGCATAGCGGCGACAAGCCTCGCTTTCTTGTTTCTTTCATACTTGCTGTCATCCTTTCCATTTTCAGTGATAGAAACTGCTGTGTAAGATGCTGCATCCTACAAACAAACATATGAGCTTCTTAAAACATATACACAAACCATCGTCAATTCCACAGTCGACAAGCTTTTTGAAAAGGGCAACAGAGGAATTGGGGAAAACAGCACGATCCTCTGAAACGGCCACCATCATTAATGGTTAAATCCACGCAATCATGGATAATAGCGCTTGTTACTAGGGTTTCTAATTCGGGAGTAGAGTGTATTCGCCCGTTGTCTGATTCCCGAGGAGCGGTTGTCTCATTCATGCAACAGGCATCCGCTCCTCGTGAATCAGACAACAGACGAATGCACTCTTCTCCCGAATTAGAAACCCTACTTGTTACCTATGGTGAGTGGTAAATCGCGTAGTGCAAAAGGGGTGAGTCGTTTTGCACAGTTTTGATCTTCTCACCTGACAATGTGTGGAAACGAAATAACAAAAGTTATGCGTAGGAAAGTGAAATAGAGCCGTTGATGGGCAAGGCGTGTCGGGAACCGGCGCAACTACAAAAAGTACCACTCCATCAATTGTGTCAATTTCGAGTATGGCGAGAGGAATTGGGGCACACTTTTACACGCGCAAACACTAAATACTTATCTAATCATAGATCACGCTGCCTCTGTGCGAGGCACACTGGTTTGTAGCCTAGGCGAACATTATTTTCAGCCGATTATGAGATCGCTGAGATTGTTTAACAGAGTTCGAATCAATCTCTCATGACAATAACCTTTGCTCTAAAAAAAACAGTGAAAATCTACATGCACACTCTCTTTCTTCACAAGAAATCGAACCTCTGAGTATCTCTCGCATGGCACTTGAGCCGATACATTTATCCCTCTCTCATTCTCTAAAACTGTCATCATTTAGATTCTTTTGGCTTGAAATTGATTGCCCTTCACGGGCAGAGGGATGCAATTGCAATATCTGCCCCATATGTAGTATTGCCAGTTCTTGTCTAGGGTGGGGAAAGCTGGCAGAAATGCATTTCTCATTCGTCTAATTCCCTCCTCTGAGGGGTTGTCTCTCTCGTGTGATGGACAACCGCTCCGAGGGAAATGAGGAATGAGAAATGCACTATTTTTGCCTTCCCTGCCCCATTTTTGTCATGTGATTGATGTGAAATTCGTCTATTCCGTCTCTAGGCCAGTCCAACCCCTTCCATCTTTCCTCTTCACCCAATTCTCATTTTGTGGTTCCTTCGAATGTTTCTAATAGGGTTTCTAATTCGGGGGCAGGGTGCATCCGTCTGTTGTCTGATTCAAGAGAAGCGGGTGTCTATTTCATGAATGAGACACGCCATTATCATCTCCTGTGAATTTTCTCCCAAAAAGTTTCTCCGATTGTCGAATTTATATGCTGAATATTAATAATGAATGTTTGCAGGGTGCCTACACCACACCTCTAGTTGGCCTTACATGCCAACTTTCTTCATTATTCCCCATTTATCACGTTTCTTCAAAGAATGATGATCGGTGAGCTCTTGAATTCCAAATTTGGCTACGCGTTCGGTCTCTGATGAGAAGGGACCGAATGCGAAAAAATATCGACATGCGAAATTCGCATTTCGAATGAAATGGATGGCCATTTGTTTCACGTCATTCGATTGGAGCGGCCATTCGAATGGCTAATTGCATGTCAAACGCATCTCGGGTATCTTCATTCTTCATTCATTTCTTCTATCTGCATGGTGGATACTCCTCCCAGCCACTCTAGTCCGCATGCAAGAACGAAAACTGACTTTTCAATTTTCAGATACAACTACCACATCACGGGACGCCGAGTCTGGACCGTTATCGTCGCCTGCGCCTGGATTCTCCAGGCACTTTTCGATTTCGTCTGTAAGTGCTGTTCTGATTTCGTTTGGCTTATGCCCCCATTCATCACTTTTCTTCAATAAACGATCATCGGTGAGCTCTTCAATTCCAAATTTGGCTACGCGTTCGGTCTCTGATGAGAAGGGACCGAACGTTTAGAACAACGAGACAAATGAATACGGCACACGTACGGCACCTGCCTCCAGTATTATGAAACGACCTAATACATCCCGTTTAGCCGGACAGTTAACTTGTCGAGTGAAAAACTGCTCTGTGAGGAACGCTTCGAACAGGACAACGCTCACCATCCTCACGGTGAGTGTGCATTAGGGTGTTCAAAACAGGGCTGTTATTGGCAGCCGATATTTCTAGCTGCCTAATTTCATTCCTCGCTCATTTCACAGAGGCGGCGGCTAGGAATGAAGTTAGACGACTAGGAGGCTACCGGCTGCCAATAACTTCTCGATCAGAGAACCCTACGAAAATGCCCTCATATTCACCGTTCAGGCTCTGAGTCCGATGGTGCTCATGCTGCTCTTCCTCGCATTACGTTTCAGATGGATAGTGTAGGAAGTGCGTCGATCAACGACTAAACAGGTATTTTGAATATGTGTATTAGGCTTGGCAGTTTGCATGCGATATCTGTTATGTTTCACTGATCCTATATACCATAGTTATATAGCTTTCGTGAAACAGAACCGATCTCGCATGCAAACTGTCAATCGCTCAATCGCTGTAAATAACTGCCCTGTTTATTCCATCCTAGTGTATTATTCATGCTAGGCCAAGCCGCATCCCAGTGTTTTTCTGCGTGTTCAAGAAATTACATTTCAAAGTAGTTCCTCATTACTTTCCAGATAACCTAATATTAATCAAACGAGACCTCACATTGGCAATAGGACTGTTCGCTCCTGATTCAATTTCCCTAATTTTGACATTTTGAATTTATTAAAGCAATTATTATTCATGTAAATTGAACTTATTTACTGAGTACGAACCGTCCCACAATTTCTTCCTACACTCTGGCACATTTGCGCGCAATTTCTTCGTTTTTTACGATTAGCCAGTATTTGGAATATGTTTCATGCTCTACATATAGTAGCTGACTTTCAGTTCAGTTTACATGAATGATAAAGGTTTTGGCTTTTGCGGGTCGTTGACGAATGCGTCATTTCAGTTCTACGGCTGTGACCGAAATCGTAGGATCAACCATTCATCTTCTTGCGGTTGGCCAAATGCACTACATCAGGTTTCTGATTTAAAGTTTGAATGCAAAAAGAACGAAGGGAATGTGGAGTCGGCTAGGAGTAGGGCATGACGCCTCCATGTGTCAGGCCAAGCCACCTAGCAGTTCCTTTCCGCGAAGTCAAGATATGGAATTTTGAACAAATGTTTTGATTATTGTGTATCTGAACTGTTATTCCCAGTACGCGTCTCACACCTGGATTCCATACTGGTCTCTCATTTTTACATGCTATTTCGGCGTTACGGAATATGTTTCACCTTTGAGATAAATATACTATAGCAACAGTTCAGTTATGATGCGTAAAACATATGAACCAACCTAATACTATTCGTTGCTAATTCCATTGATCCCGAGAGCTTCTCTACATTTACCTCTTGGGTTTCAAAGGTGATTCTTTGTTCCAATCTGTCTCTTGTGGTCAATCCTATGTGTGCAGACACGTACGGTCAGACTACCGGTCTGGTTGCCGGCTGGACAGTGGTGAGAGAACACTACTTTATAAGAGAGCGCAGAGAAATATGACCGGCAGCCTAACCGCATGTGTGCAGAAGCACTGTGGCGCAAAAACAGGCAACTCTGCTCAATTTTTGCCCTCTGCAAGTGGACAGATGCACCAAAGCAGATGAAGTCATCTCTTCTTTATATTGGCGCAAACATCTATGACACAAAACCTTTTCCCCCAAGGATTAGAATAGATAACTGAAAAACAACAGTAATAGATTTTTTTCAGATTCTTGCTGCACAAAATCTGCTGATGACTGCACTGCTCAATGGGAAAAGCACCGGAAGGTTCTCCTTCGACACACCGGATATCATCTGTGGACAACTGTCGATCGCGAGTTGCTATCTACACAAGTGCATGAAAACTAATTTGGGGTTTGATTGAAGTGTAATGTGTTTGCATAAATATACTTCACAACTGTCTTGAACAACCCTTTTCTACACGATTATACATCTCGATTATCGCCTATGTCTCTCACATACTGGAGATTGGCATTTTGGCTCTTTATTTGCAGCCCAAGGATGCCCTTATGGCAAAAATAGGAACATTTATTTATGCTAATGAACAACAATGTGGCCCACAACCCAGAATAGAATACACGTAACAGTGAGACTGTAACCCGTTTTGCACATTGACTATGATGAAATGACTACCACTAACCAATCTACCGTCTATTATGCTCATCTACCGTAATCCTTATCATGACAAGTTCAACTGGAGCAAATAAATGACATCGTTAGCATAACAATTCTTAACTAGCGTCATCGAATTTCTTCGCTTTTATGTCCTTGCTTGTCATAAGGAAGGTGGTCGAGAAGGCGATCGATAAAAGACAGAGGGATACGGTAGCTGTCGTGGTGAGATCCCATCGATGACCGCCGACGATGATGGGGACCAGGAGCATCTGAAGTTTGTTTGATTATCGGTTAGAGTTGAAAGAGATATTCGCTAAATGTGCAGGGAATATTGAAAACCTGTCGTTGATATTTAACTCCAGGCTGAGACTTACATGAATCATCCATTTCACGTTCCCAACATGGGCGTATTTCAACACATCGTTGGTTGAAGTGACGAATGACACTGAAGAGCGTCTTTTCTGCTACGATCATTAGCATAATACGGACTTACGTTGTTTATCATGTTCTGGAATACTGCAAACATGGTAGCTTTTAGTGTAATTGATATTCGTCTAATCTCCACGAAGCGGTTGTTACTCTCATGTGATAGACATCCAATTATACGAATAACAATTGCACTAAATGCGTGACACGCTACTAAAGACCCGTAAAAAGTACCTGTCGCGTATATGGCAGCTGCATTTCCCACCACTGTCAGGATCAGAAGAGGGATGAGGAGTGGATTCTGCCCGTACAACACTGATCTCATGGCAAAGAGCATTCGGGGCTAAACAATAAAGAGTTGAGAGTCAACTTGAGACTATGGTTGGCAGTTTGACTACTTTATGGGTTATGTTTCACAAAGGCTATACGATCCTACAGGGTGCGCCATAATTACCCGATCTAATTATGTTTTGTTCTGCTATTTTTCTCAGTGATTGAATATCAATGACCACTGCATATTTTATTCCAGTGTGTGCCACAAATATGCTGCACTGGCCGGTTTAGCATGTTCGTTATTTTTAGCTTTGAGAAAATTTGGAATTGAGAGGATAGTCAAGATGGTCCTACAGCACAAGCAGTTGGACA
>JACMIF010003085.1:0-15661 GCA_014805445.1 Diplogasteroides magnus
TATCATTACTAGAGTGTCGTTACGGTAACTAAAGTGCCTCTCTTTTGTCTGTTGTCACATGCTGTATGATCCCCAATGATACGTATGATATGATATTATACGAACGAGAGAGTATGGATCCCCAATGGCAGAAACATTGTACTTTGGTTCCGATCGAGACACACTAATACTTGTCTAACGCACCTTTGACCTGATGTATTATCCTGAGCTCGCCGTCTTTGAGTTGGAATCCACAAGCTCTTTTTGCCGCTTCGTAGCAACGTAGAGGGATAAACTTTATATTATAATTTTCAATGCATAAACTTTGATCAATACCAAGCGATCGAAGAAATCCAGACCCAAACGGAAGATGCCATTAGAATCAGCGCATCGAATAGAGTGTCCCTTATTGTTTTCGTAGAATTCTTATTACAAAAATCAAGGTTTAAATCGGAAAGAAATGCGACCATAGGGCGCTAATAGAGGGAGTTCCCTCCCTCTGCCTACCGTTGGCCACCGTGTCGTACGAAAAGGAAATTGACAGAAAACATGAGTAAAAGTCAAGAAAAAAATAGCTCTTATCGCTTTCCCTATCCATTGACAGTGGTAAATCTACGCTCCGTTTATAGAAAAACAGAGAAACTCGCTGCTACCAGTCAGAGAATGTTCGTTTCCCCTTATAGAGAACTGTCATTGGATTGGGATGATGCGATGTGATACGAGCTGTGGTTGATTGACTACACTAGTTTATCGCAGAGTCGTAGATAGTAGAACAATGGGCATCCCAGATCCGATACAGGCCTGAGCTGCTGTGATACACGTAAACGATTACAATGCACGAGTACAGTAATGTGGATAGCGCAATGAACGGATAATAATAAGATGTGAAAGGGGGAACTGGGGACTCTCCGAGATTGACAGAGGCGGGATGCGGTAGGCTCCTTCGGGTGGGAAGTGATCAGCCACCCTTGCGGTAGCCTACACTCTCGCACCCTCAGTCGCCTTGTCCGATCCCGCGTATCTCGTAGGAGAGTAGAGTGGAGTAGTAGATGGTCCCAAGAGAGGTAGAAGGTGAACTGGCTGTTGGACTGCTTGTCGGACTGGTTGTCTCGTTGTCTCAGGGGAATCCTTATATATCCTCTACTCCCTTCCTATGAGAGTTACTTCTTGCCTCACAGATGTGTGGCTCCCACTTCGCTTGTTGGTGACTGAGTCATCGCTCCCATCACTTCCTATCTCACGTATGTGTGTGTATCTTACTGATGAATGCGTGTAACTCATTCACGGTTGTGTGTATCTTACTCACGGATGTATGCATCCTACTTCATGCTACTGTCTATGAGTCACTGTTCCTTCACTTGTTACATTTTACCCTTTCCTTCATGACCCCACCTTACATAATAATTTCTGGACTACTGATCAAAATAAATAAAACTAATTCAAGTTGATCATTTCTACTTTGCAGCCGCGAGTTGTTGCAGCAGTTGCAGCAGCGCTACATTCGAGAACTTTCGTCAACTTACGAACGATTCGTGAAACGATAGAACTTCCGAGCCATGCTTCTCCGGGTAAATGGCATCTGTGCTATGGATATTTGCGCCATAATGGTGAAATGAATTCTGGCGCCATGTTAATGAGGGCAACGATGAGAGATCTGTCCATTTCAGCATAATGGCACAAATGTCCGTGGCGCACTTGTCTTTCCTCCGCTTCTTCATACATCGTCACTGTTATAAGAGAGGGAAGTGGAAGATTCGCTGTTATAGGTATATCTTCTTGTCGTCCAGCTGATATTTGTTATTTTTAAAGTCATTTCTTTCAATCTCGCATAGTCACTACTTTCTCGCGTGTTTCTTCCATATAAAGACTATATGAAACATATTGCCATTTGTTTGAACAAGTGCTGCGCTTTTGTCTCCCCGTTACACGATTTGGGGCCTCTTGACATTTCAGGATGCTTCTGAGTTGGATTCCTGCTGTGCACTGCCCGCTGCTGTAGTGCTTTTGTCTGTATCAAAGGGGGCTTTTACTATTTATCCGTGTGTTTTTCTACGTTGTTCATCGATATCACAGTTAATAGTGTCATCCACTTATATGAACTTTCTGTTGCCTACATGAAAAGCGGTAGAGAACGATAGCATTGCGAACTGAAGCGTTATCTAATGGCATAGGTTTGAAACATACTTGGTGTGGGGTTCATCTACCTGAACATCAAGGAATACTCCTTGATGTTCAGGGAAAGAAGCGCACGGCATGGCTGCACGGATCAGTCATTGCGCCTGTCCACGTACAGACTGGATACCAAAATGAGACTTACGGAGTTTATCGGACACCTTATATTATTGTGGAAAACGGAACTGACAAATTCCATGTCTCCAATTGATTATCCGAATTTAATAAGGACTCATGAAGCATATCTGAATGTCAATGTGATCATAATGTTTTCATCGATATTTCGGTTGGAACATTTTCAAATGTGTCCAAAATGATTTTAAAAATCAATTATAATCAGTTTACTTCGAAATAATTTGAAAAATAGCTCAAATTCGCACTTTCACATGGGAGTTCAGATATGTTTCATGATTACATTATAAAGAAATGTACACTTTGCGATCATCCATAGGTAGGTCCAAAACTCGCCATGTGTACCAGCTAAGTCACTTCCGTTTTCCACAATAATATACGTAGTATTTTTCTACAAGTCTTTTGTCCCTTTGGAAAGTCCTGTAGCATCCAGGTTTAAAAATAGGCAACAGCTGTCAGACTCAATAGGAACTGTATTTGGATCATAGTGAATGTTCTTTCTTCAGTAATTTGAGCTCCGTACCTTCTTGACAACTAATTATTCGTCTATATTGGTGGTGGTATATATATTTCGCCTGAAAGATATTTTGCATGCACCTTACGATCAAGGTGGCAAATGCACCCCAAATGAGAATCACAATAAATTCATTAAAACAATTGATTGTTTATCAAAACACTGTGAGTTGTTATCAATCGATGGTCCAGTGCAGTGTTAGAGCTTCATAGAGAATGGAGTATTCCTGCACTATTGTGAATAAACTTCTTTTTGATGTCCTTTTTCGAATATGAGGATATTTCAAATATCCAGTGACTGTTGTTTTGAGTGGCAGACAACCGCTCATTCTATTTAAGTCTTCTTCTTCAGTTTAGTTCCTCGTATGTCACGTGCGAACGAGAAAAACAGCCTCGCCCCACACAAATCGTAATCTCAGTTGAGAAATTCGAACACTCATCGAAACATTTTTTCCGCTCAAAAACCAGCCTCCGCGTGATATTGACAGTCTGTCATGGGCACTCACTCGCGGACTCGATTATTACAAGTAGCACTGGAAAACAGACACAGACCCTTCTGTACACAAACGCTCTTTTCACTCACGCTCAGAGATATTCTCACTCTATCAATCTCATAATTTGAATTTTACGCTTCGAGCGAATTTTTGCGCGAATTCGAAAATTTCAATTTGGCATATTCCACCTGTCCCGTCCCCTTTAACAGCCGGGTGGCACGAACGGACAGACCAAAATCCTTTCGTTGTTATTGGCGCCGAATGCAGAATTGCATTAGCTCCCGGCCGCACATTGAATTAATTGGTCCTCCGGCTGTTCATTTTCCCCTTATTCTTCTCTTCAGAGCAGTTGTCTCTATGGCACAAGAGTGGACCACTCAAGAGGGAGGGCATATGACGAAATGAGTGGAAGATTCGGGAACAGACAAAGAGGGCGCTAACGTTGTTATGCTCATCTTCTTCTTTTCCTACTCAGAACCCTTGTTATTGTTTATGTGTTATTGCTTCGATGAGAAAAAAACGGACAGCTGGTGTTATTCCCGTGTCATTGAAGCCAATTATATTGGAGCAGCCCCATTTTAGAACTGTTCCTTTTAGAGTTGGAATCGTTCGAGCCGCTTTACGCCGGGAGATCTACAAAAATTATAAGGCATTGAGGAGAGTTCTAGAATTGCCGGGAACTGTTCTAATGCGGTGTAGTACCCTACTGTAGGTTCTGTAATGGTTTTCTCGCTCTAGACGGTACTCGTCCATGTGTAGACGACAGTCCGGAATAGACTGGGGTCATGAGCAATTCTAACCTACCCACTCTCCTCCGAGCGGTAGTCTTTTAACCTCATGGACAACAGCTCGGAGTAGAATGGGGAAGTTTAGAATTGCTCATGCCCCAACTCTAGTCCTGAAGGGACTAGACGAACGGGGGAATGTCATAGAATGTCCTCCTCCAGACTGCCTCTTCAGACTCTGATAATTGGATGAGTGGCCACACTGGCCACAGCAATCTTCTTCCTCTTTCTCTCTTTTTGCAATTCCGCCACCCTGAAATTCAGGATCTTACCGTCGAGACCTCCCGAACTAGGGTTGGCAGTTTGACTACTTTATGGGATATGTTTCACAGAGGGTATATATTGAAATATATGGTCGTATTGAAACATAACCCATAAAGTAGTCATACTGCCATATCTCGAACCCTCGAGTCAAGTGGGGTTCTTGAGATGTGGTTATATCGGCTGACGTGACCTTCCCTTCCATTATGTGCATACATCTTGATGATGTTGGCAGACCCCTGACCAGTTCAGGTTTCTCCCTCGAAATATCCGGGAAATTGTCCCTGCAAGCGCAGAATCTTTCTTGCATTTCCTTCCGGAGTACATTAACTGTGGAACTTGATCTGTTTCCTTGCACGACTTCTGGCATACGGTAGTCTCTTATTCCAGAGAGACGACTTCTCAGATGAGAGGCAGTCGAGAAGAGTGCGTAGACTGAAAACACTGCTTCCCGAACAAAAAAGGCACCATCGTTGACTTTCTCAAGCAGCGATATTTGATCCCAGAAAGTGACTCCACCATCGTTCGTAGGATGAAATGGAGCTGAGAGGGGAAGGGCCTCTTTGATCTGGTCTATGGCTGCCAATTTGACTACTTTATGGGTTATGTTTCACCGAGGGTATATAATATCTTCAAATATATAGCAGCCTTGAAACATAACCCATAGTCAAGCTGCCAACTATGGAAGGCGTCCCAGATAATTCTGCGGATAATTTACCCAGACAATTGTCTGTAGACAACGGAAGATAGCGGCTGCTCATCAGAGAGAGAATGATGTTTCATTGTCTGTGTATCCTACTATTCTGTCAACCATAATCCCATCTCTCATCGCTTCCCACACACTCTCTTGCATACCTGGAACCTCTCTGTTAGATTCCCATCTTGGGATTCTAAGCGAAAGCTGCATGGGAGTGGGAAAAATGACTACGGTTTCATGTCTCGAATGCCCGGAGAAGAAATCAGAAATCAACGAGCACTATGGTTGGGTACTTTATGGATTATGTTGCACGGAGGGTATATCTAAAAAATATATAGTAGCCTTGAAACATAACCAATAAAGTAGTCAAACTGCCAACCTTAGATTGCCGTGGCTGTCATTTTCCTCACTCCCACTCTCACTGCAATTTTGCGTTATACCTACAGCAGCAGCAAGCGCAAAACAATCGTAACGGAAAGCGTGGGGCTTCAATTGTTACTATTGCATGAAATGGGTGAAAGACTCGAGCACGTTGAACATTTGCGCCATAGTTGTTTAATGAACAAATGCGCCGATATAACGTGTCTCAAGTGCCCATTTTACAATGTTGGCGGTATTGTCCAGAGATCTCATGTGCTTCCAATAATTTACACTCATTTCCTCTTGTTATGTCTAGACCTGATCTGATTCCTAGGAATAGATGAATGGAGTAATTAGTGCCTAATTCGTCACCTTGGCACTGTTGACTCTTATCGTCCATTGGTATTTAGCAGCTGAATGAAACGGAATACGGTAAATATGCCCTTTCTGTCCTTTCTCCCCACACTGTCCTTTTTCATACGCCCACAATGAGTAATGACTCTCTTCCACGATTTCCAGGCATAATCTATTGTCTCAAAATGCAAGTGCTTCCGAAACGGACGATTAGCCTCGGACTGCTTTGTTTCCGGGGAAATTCCACCCGCACGTGTTTCATCTCTGAGCGTGAGAATAACTGCTCACACTGTAGTTCCTGCATTCCTGAGAAATCTCCTCTGGTCAAGTAGTTCAGGCTATAGGGCACAAATCACCCCTCGACTAGGGAACACATTTTGGAATTTCTAACTTCTGAAATATCCATAGAGCGAGTGCCTATCGAAGTTAGATACACCCGCTCCGAAGAGATTGCGGAAGTTAGAATTTCAGAAAACGCGTTCCCTACTCTCGATCATTCTTCGCACTAACTAAAGTGGTCGTTTTCAGGACGAAAATCGTAGTTGTATGGCAGGTTGCAAAGAAATTCGTGTTCCAGCGACCATATATCAACTGTTTTTGCGGGTTCGAGTATTCGATGCGAGAGTCCCGAGGACATATTTACGTCGTCATTCTCTCTTTTCGCGTGATGATTGATGATTGACAACAACAGGTGGAATGGGAGTCTGATATCATCCTGACTAGACGTGAATTACCGGGCGTATGCACCATGTATTTACCAAGGACGTTTTTGACTCGAATCGAAATTCTTACCCTTATTCATTGCACCACTGTGTTGCAGGGTTGGCAGTATGTATGCGAAAAAGGTTCTGTTTCACTGACCTATGCATCAAAGTTATATAGCGTCAGTGAAGGATAACTGATCTCGCATGCAAACTGACAACCTAAAACACAGAAAGATAACTACCGTTCCGGCGGGGAATCGGCAGTAATACTACCGCTGGGTGGTAGTTTTAATTTTCAAACTACCGTTGAGCGGTAGTATTGCTGCCGATTCCCCGCCGGAACGGTAGTTATTTTTCCGCGTCTATCGTGTTACATTTGTCTTGTATCTCATCATATCCTCACAGTTGTTTTGTGGTCGCACCTGACAGCATTCTCTTGAGAAATCTGTGAGAGACTGAAAAATTGCTTGTCAACTCACTCCTCCGGTGGTACAACCTCTCATTCATCTTTTCTCTTCCTCTTCTTGTTTTGTTCACATGCCGAACAATTGTTCTTCCCACTCCCCAACCTATGGTCTCTGCGTAAGATGCAACCGTCCATCATTTTTGTCCCCTGAATCTGCTGGATACCTACTTATTCCATGTAACCAAGCCTTCTGGGAAGCAGATCTCGCAAGATGAGCTGAGTGATTTCTGTTGTTCGGATATCATTTGTCCTGGATACGTAATACAGGAACACCGTTCTCTGGATATTCAAAATCGTCCCCCGAAGTATCTAAGTGAGTGAAATTTGAGAGAATATGAACATATGCACAACATTCCATTCCATTGATGCATCTGCTAGGATCATTCGAGATATTCGCACACTGAATCAGTACTTTTACTTTTCCCTCTAATCGTGCCTTAGACCTAGTTGAGCTCAATTTCTATAATAATTTTCTTGCTTCAGTAAAATTTCCCTTCGATATTTTAGTTATGTTTCAGAAAGGGGTGAAATAGTCAGCTCATTGTTGTTGCACCACTCTTCTGCGGGGATGTGTTTCTTGACAAAAATTACTAATCAACCATATTATTTGATCATCCGGGATTGGCTATACTCATGCCTATAGACTATGGTGCTTAGTAATTAAGATCAAAGCTTCTCTGTCCGGAAATTGCTCCATACCCGGAAATACTCTTCCTTCCTTGTCTTTTATTCCACACCCCTCGAGTTGTTTTTCCCTCTCATTGTCTGAAGAGACGACCACTCAGGAATGACTAATGGAAGCAGAATGGGTGGCATTCCAACCTCTTGACCAGTATTGGCAGAACGAATCCAAACGTGCATTCAATCTCTGCGCTCTCTCGCACGGCTGCCTCTGTGCGTCAGAGACGACCGCATGATAGAGGGCACAGAGAGGCGGAATGAACTTTGGCTTTCACTCTGCCAACACTGGTGGGATGTCATTCCCCCAACCTCTTGACCATTCTCTTGCACCTAGATGACCCTCTCCCGTTCCTAGTAGAGCCTATTTCCCGGAAGGGCTCGTTAAAAGCCTCTCGGATTCCAAATGCGACCGTTCCGTAAGAACGAATAATGTCATCAGCTATTTTAAGCTTTGGTTGTTAAAAGCATCTGCGCCGGGTTTCATCTACTGATGTGGACTGTTTTATCCCAACGAAACTTCGTAACTTCATTTTCATATATGTAGTCCTCGTGAAACATATGCTAAATCTTGCCTGATGCTTAGAGAAAATAAGAAATAACAGGCGAAACGAAACGAACGTACTAGGTATAACAGTTTGGTTAAGACGCGCAATAAATTGATGAGGAAAACTAATAGTTTTTTTTAAACCCGAAAGGTCGGATAGTTCAATTACGCGTCACAGATTAGGACTGATAGTGAGAAATCTTCTTCCGTTAGATTCACCGAGGAAGTCACTAGATATATCACTTTTCATCCCCTCCAATAATCCTATGCGTCAAAGATGGGGAAATGAGGTCACACAACTTAAAGAGGGGATGGTTTTTATTTGCCCAAGTGGTCGTGGGCAGTTATTGGAGGGGCTTCGGAAGATGAAGGAGGGCCACTCATTTGCTCCTTTCCCATCCCTTCAAGGGGCTCAACACATGAAAACTGCCTGCATGACTGCTCCGGGATACCAGTGGAGTTTTTTGGACCCGTTTTTATCGTTTCTCCAAGTGGTTTTCACGTCAGTTTTGTTGAGCTTCAATCATGATGGGCAGTTTGACTACTTTATGGGTTATGTTTCAATAGTCCTGCATATTTTAAATATCCTCTTTATGAAACATAACCCATAAAGTAGTCAAACTGCCATCCATAGCTCCAACATAACAATTTCGAGTTATTTTACTTTTGATCATTTGCTACCGAAATTTATCAGCGTGGGCGGTAAACTTGGCAGTTTGATGCAAGGTCAGTTATGTTACATGGCTCCTATAACTGTGATGATAAATAGGATCTCACAGTCAAACTGCCTTCCATAGTGTGGGCGAATGTTTCGTGCTGCAACCATTGGAGCACACAATTGAACGTGCAATTAAATATTTGTTTGCAGCAATTTGCTGACTTGAGAAATTTAATCGCCAAAAGCTCGCATTTCGATGCTTAAGTGGCACGTGCACAAAGATGACTATAAAATGATGGAAGCCAATTTCTGCTGCCATTCTTGCAAATTTTCTTCCTTTTTCGAGGAATGAGCAAGTTGTTGATAATAGCGACTTCGTTAGTGAAATAATAGCTTGAATGGGGCAATTTCCGCGTTTTTCTGTATCATATTCCGCAGTTTTCGTGGCAAATGCCAATGCTTTTGCATTATAATAGGCCGGGAAAGTTGCGCTGCAATCATTGTTCAACGAAACATTCTGCATGACGTTTTGTTGTGACTGAGCTCACTAACCACACGGAAAAAATACACCGATTTGGCGGTAGCTAATTCAGCTGGGCGGTAGTTTGGCTCTAGCCGTAGTATCCCTCGGCCATTCGGTAGTATTTTTTTCTGTGTGTAAAGTTACTCCTTGTTGCCTTCAACTCCACCATTCATCCATAATGTTCTCTCGGCCAGTGAATCATTGTCATTCTCTCCCAGTTGTGTGCGTCTCGATTGATGTCTCTCCTGAGATATCCTCTCCAATCCGACCCCCACTCTACCCCCTCTACACCTCCCCCAGGCGGTTGTCCATCCCCCTCTAGAGACTGCGAACCGCCCTGAGGGAAGGAATGAGGAGGAGAGTTCTTTGAATATCTCTCTCGTGTCCCCTTATATTCATGTCCCCAATGGACGTTCTCTTCTCACTTCCACCACCAATGGTCTCCTTCTGTCAAGAGTGGGGCTTCGCAATCAGTGAAAAACTGAATTTGCACTCTGCGGAGCGGTCAGCGGACGAACGAAAAATGACCTTTTTTCGATTTAGAAACTAGGGTTTCTAAACTAATAGTACAGTGGTAGGGATTCCGCCCATTGCATGGCGATTCCGGCGGAATCCGGCGGAGTCCGCCAATTCCCCCAGTCAGATAACTTTTTTGTGAGGAAAGATAGAAATTTCTAGTTTTGACAGGTCGATTCTACGTAAAATTCTGCATCGGCTAGGCTATTTCACGTTTGTCAAGCTATGAAATTGGATGTATGATTAATATTTTTATAAATTGAGATCGGCGCTAATTGAGAACTCCTTGCCCTCCCCTCCCTCTCCTCTGTTGGAGGGAGGGGAGGGGGAGGGGAGAGGAACTCTCAATTGGCGCCTATCTCAGTTTACTAAAACTTGAACCATAATTCCAACTTCATAGCTTGGCAAACGTGAAATAGCCTATCCGATGCAGAATTTTACGTAGAATCGACCTGTCAAAACTAGAAATTTCTATCTTTCCTCACAAAAAAGTTATTTGACTGGGGGAACTGGCGGACTCCGCCGGATTCCGCCGGAATCGCCATGCAATGGGCGGAATCCCTACCACTGTAAAGTGCATTTGCCTTTCTCATTCGCCCAATCCACTCGGAGCGGATGTCTATAGCTCTTAGAGAACACAGTTCCGCGTAGATTAGAAAAATGAGTAAGGGCACTATACTTTTGATTAAAAACTCTATTGGAAATCCTAGTCAAGAGCACATTTTTTCATCTCCCTGATCCCGACGCGAAAAGCTGAATTTATGAATTTATATTTTCTGCTCATTCCGAGAATACGAGCAGAATTCATCGAGCACGCGTGTTCGGAACAGCGTTGGAATTCGAAATTTGCCGGTTCCCACCATGAAATTGTCCATTCACAGGCGATGGACGTTGTTGACGATTATATATTCCTCCTCCTCCTGCAGTGGTTGTTTCTGTCTCTGTAGCACACGCATCTTCCTGTCTCTTGTTTCCCAGAGTTGCTCATTTCGTTTCTGGTCCGATTTCCGGGTCGTAATTCGTCTGTTGGATACTTGACCTCGTCGGTCATTTGGATTCCATCGTCTTTCCTTCTCCTACTCATTTTAACCTCGTGCCTCTCGTCTGAGTAGTTGTCTTTCATTAACAAGAGACAACCACTCAGAGGGAGGGTCATGACATCAGAATGGGATGCGGGTAAAAGGCTCTTTGGTGGGGCAAACGGCCTTCCTGTGGAATTAGTAGCAACTGAAGCGCACGTTGCTTCTTCTATTTCAAGAGGATTATCGTTTCATCTGAAAATTGTTTGAGAATCCCTTCATTTGTGGTCATTACTCTCTTCTACGCGGTCGTCTCTCGTCACTTAAGGACAAGAAGATATCCACTAAAGCCCTGAATTTCCTCTGTCTCTCAATATCAGCTCCATCCCATCAACAAAACAGCACGGATTCTGTACAGTCTGCATTTTCGACGCTGAAATCCGTGGTCAGCGTCCCTCTTCTTCTGTATTTTCGTTCCTCGTTTGAAATGAGAAAGGGTCAGTAGGGAACAGAATCCAAGTAGAAGTACACACTTTTGTCGTCTAATTCCCTCGGAACGGTTGTCTCTCTCATGTGATGGACAACCGCTCCGAGGGAATTAGACGACAGAAATGTGTACTTATGATTGGATTCCATTCTCTAGTCAGTGTCCGAAAGAGATTCCACCTGTCTGTCTGTCCCTTCTGAAAAACATCCAAGACCAAAGTTGTGCCCTGTTATTAAATTTACTCTGGAGTATCTCATGAGGGCGTCTAGACCGGCTTAAAAAGAGGCCGCTCGCAACTACCCCGGCCATCTTTTATGCACTATTCCCTCTGTTCCCTCTGTTCCCTCTTCAAATCTGTCGTCTCTCGACTGCAAAGAGACAACAGCGCATAGGGAGAGGAGCAAGGGCAAATGTCAGACATGGCGTCATTTCCCAAATCTCGAACGTTTCTCATGAACGCGCCCTACTACAACCACTAGCAACCGCGGTCAGAGTCTGATTGCATTTAGGCCCCAAACATCGGACGAAACTAGGGTTTCCAAAACGGCAGTAAAGTGTATTTCCCATTCATCCAATTCACTCGGAGCGGTTGTTTATCGGATGAGGTAGACGACCCCGGATGAATGAAAATGCACTTTACTACCGTTATAGATACTCTTCTTTCTACTTCCCGCTTCAAAAAAACCGAAAACGGCCCAGAATATGTTCCCAGTAGTAGATTCTTTTGAGGCCTATAGTTCGAGCGTTAAGGATCATCCCTTTATTTGTGTCCAGAGGGGCTACTTCAATGGGCGGGAGAAGGACAAATTGTCTTATCGTCTCGTCTGTGCTCAAGAAACACAGACAACAAAGGCAGACAGACAGAGAATTGAGAACTGTTAGCAGTCGCGCCATTCCTATTTTCATGATTTGTTTCGATTTGGTTCACTTTCTTGTGATTTATGTAAGCTATTACGATACTGAGCGACGGTATTTCATATTCGTTTATTTTTTTCTTATTCGCACACAGGGAGAAACTATTCTGGAAAACAACTAAAGGTATTTCATCCACCGATGAAACATATATGTATGTACAGGTCCATATTGTGTGCGTTGCATCTTATTCATCTCCTGTTCGACAGAACATGCGACAGCATGCAGACGCGCCCTTACTACTCTAGGATTGCTTCACTTCCTTGTCATTTCGATCGCGTACTAGGGTATTTACTGAGTGACGGCTTTTCATAATCTTTCGTTTTTTCGTACAAAGTATACTGAGAAACAACGAGAGGTATTCCATGAGCCGATGAAACATATATGCACTGTGTCGCGTCTTTACTATTCTAGACGAAGGGTTGCTTCACTTCCCTGCATTTTGATCGCATGCTACGGTACTGAACCGTCGTCGCCTTTTAATAGTCTTCTGTTTTCTAAATCAACTGGTGGAACCCAAAATAGTCTTAAAGGAAACTCGAGATATTTCATCTGTCGACGAAACTTATATGTACGGGCTGTTAGTGTATGCCTTGTGACTTGATCATCTTCTGTTCTCTGTTTTGAACGAAGTCAACAGTCACATTAGATAAAGGATGCATCAATCTAATCCCCTAAGCTTCTTCTCCAACCTCCCCCTCTCTGGTATCATCCTATATCATACATCCGAAGTAAGCCCACTACTACGACCGTAGTAAGCCTATTTTATGATGATCCACATAGATAGCGTGGGTGTCGCATGATGCCTTTCTCGTCCAATTTATGGGCATAATACATTTTCCCGCCCAAAAAGCACTTTCCACATGGGAGTCGATCGCGCATGAATGGGTTTCCATAATCCAGTAATGGTGCCTAACCTATCGCATTTTGTCCCTGTGAATATATGGACAGTCCCAGAGATCCCCTTCCTAAACATGCTGTCCAATGGCTGAAAGACAGCAGCTCCCCGGAAATTTGTGTCATTATAGTGAAATGGACCCTTGAGCCGTGACATGCTGGCGCATCTGACCATTTCACCATTGTGGTGCAAATGTTCTTGGCAGGGTGTCGCTATCAGTGACTTTTGTGCAATTGGCATTCGTTTGATCTCCGCTTAACGCTTTTCTATCACGTGAGAGAGCCAACCGCTCCGCGGAGATTAGACGAATGGCAATTGCACTAAATTCCCTGATAGCGAAACCCTAGTGCATGGCGATCTCGTTTTTCACTCTGTCCAGTTTTCATTCGTCTCGGAAATCCTTGTCTGGAGTGTGCAGTCACATGGATGCCCTACAAGTATTTACACGGCGTTTATGCGAGAGAATAGCCCCTACTGGGGGTAATCTTCAGTCTCCCCCACCCCCAAGTGTGAGGCTTGCTACCAGTTGAACCTACTGTGTACTATTCTGTCTTTATGTGCTTGTTATTCTGTAGCCCCTCTGGCCTCACCAGGCCAAGGGCTTAACACAACTAAGAATAACCACCCCCTCACAACCACACGTGTTGTCTACCAGGGTTGAAAGTTTGTATGCGAGATCGGCTACTTGAGTATCTTGTCTTCAACGAAGTCAACAGTCCCATTAGATAAACGATGCATCAATCTAATCCCCATAAGCTTCTCTCACAGTCTCCTCCTATCTGGTATCATCCTATTTCCTTGACGAGCATATGGACAGTCATAGAGCTCCCCTTCACGAATCCTATATACCTGAGATATACAGGACCAGTGAAACATAACCGATTTCGCCTACAAACAGTCGTCCCTATGGCGCACTTCTCTTGTTGTCCCGGCAAAAAAACTCCACTCCGTCTCTTCCCCTTTCCTCATCCGTGAAATCCACTCCGCCACGTTCCCGAAACTCCGGAAGTACGGTCCGAGTGCGCTTTCAACGTTTCTCGTCTATTTATTCGGCCTATGATTCCTTCTCGCCGAAGGTCAAATTCCAAGTCCGCACCGTTTCCTGTTTGGCTTAATTTATGGTCCGAAGCGCCCCGTCAAGTTTGAAGAACGTTTTTTCTCAAATGTGGTCAGATTTCAGTTCGTATTATGCAGTCCTCAATCTGTGAATCCTTCATTCTAGTCATTCATTCCAAGACCGCTCTGTTTCTTATTTAGTTTGCTTGATTTTTAGCCAGTCGCTCAAGTTTCAAGAACGTTTCGTTGAAAGGAGCTCAATTGTCTGATCCGTATTATGCAAACTTCGATCTTCAGTTCCTTCAGTCTAGGGTTTCTAAAACGGTAGTAAAGTGCATTTCTCATTCGTCTAATCCACTCGGAGAGGTGGTCTATCGCCCGCAGCGACGACCGCTCCGTGGAGACCAGACGAATGAGAAATGCACTTTTCCACCGTTTCAGAACCCCTATTTCAGTCTAATCCCTCCATTGAGAGTACCCGGTGGCCAATTGGATGGTCAGATTTCCGTATTTCTAGCAGCACCCTGGGTGAAAAACAGAGAGTGAGGGGGAAGGGCCAGTCTGTATTTATTCGTTCCGGACCCTTCCCCCCCCTCTTCTTCATATGAAAAGCAGTGGGGGTCCTCTTCCTACTTCTCTTTTGGGCAGTAGTCGTGGTTTGAGTGTGGTCCTCACTGAGTCTATGACGCGTCTTCCTTCTCTTGTGGACTGTGTTGTTGGCACTTTGGCTACCTTACAGGGGTATATCTTCAAATAAATAGTAGCTTTGAATCATAATCCATTAAGTAGTCAAACTGCGAAGCCTATTGTGGACCCTGTGGCTAAAAGGGTGCTCATGCCCATACGAACACACATTAGGGGCATATTTTGAGAGATGACTTCCTCCTCTTTTGCTATTCTCGCCTGTGTTCCGCTTTCGCGCTATTTTAATGTGCCTTCTGACTGAATAATTGTGGCTGCGGACTTGAGAGTTACTTCCAATGAGCGACTCGATTGACGAAATCAGTTATGTTTCACGTTTGCGATATCAGCTGGTGTCTTGGAGAGACGTTAATTCATACCCGTAGCCCGTGCAAAATGTCTCATATTTAGAATACACTCTTTCTTGTTATGTTTCACCTATTTTTAAGACTTTCTCCTGTGCTATTTGCGGCGGTGTTGTAACTGCGTACGCATCTTGAGAGTTCTGCCTAATGCGCAGAAGTAAGCAGTTGCCGATATCAGTTATGTTTCACCATCATGTTATTTGACAGTATCATGTTATTTGACAGTATTATTGTTAGAACTATCGTTCGCTCAAAAAAATAATTAAAACACTTTACCGACTCTGCCTCTTCTCCCAGCTCACAAGGGAAGTGTCACAACTTGCCTAGAGGTTTTTGATCCTAATATGTATCGTTCGAGAGCCCTTGACGAGTGAACAACAAAACCACGTATACTTTTTGCTTCT
>JACMIF010003086.1:0-15657 GCA_014805445.1 Diplogasteroides magnus
CCGTCACCCAACAATACCGTATCCCGTCATGGTGAAGTTTTTATTGAATTCCTTGTCCAGAATATGGTCACCTTTTACTACTCTACCGAAGTAACAGTCATACTTCATGGATATGGGTACACCATAAGAGTACATGGGGGCATCGGATGAGATGTAGAAGTACGTCTTCCCATTATCGATCTTCCCCCATGCAAGGCCGTAGTTGCTACGGTCGTCGCGTTTCTTCTTCTTGTCGGTAGCCTGAAAAAACTATTTATTCGACCCTACAAAAACTTTAACAGCACTAATAAATTGTATAATTTTTTTCTCTAAACACCTCGGGCGGATGAATGCAGAATTGTTATCGGAGAAGCAATCTTCTTGTTCTTCTTCTTGTCGTTGGCCTGGAACAAAATCCCCGTTTTTTCCAATCTTTGAACTTTTGCAGAGTCGCTGTTCATAAATGCCTATGGTCAAACCAGACCTTTCTTATAATAGAATTAGCGGTGAAAATATGCACGCGCGCACTGGTCTTGATGTTTTTATAACTTTTGTTGTAATCTATACAGTCTTAACCGAGACACCGTCGTCACTATCGATATCGGCGAACCAACACTACATAAGAGAAGAATGAGAAACTTACAATTAAACCCCTGCTGACAGTCATCATATTTTCCAAAGTCGTTGTTCATAAATTCCTACGCTCGACCGTTAGCAGACCATTACTTATAGTAGAATGAACTGAGAAAAATTACCTGACGCGTGTGTCTTTGGGTTTTAAAGTCTTTTTTATCCATTGGAATGTTCACCAAGTCACTATCGTTATCGGCGAACCAACGGTTCATAAGAGAAAGATGAGAAACTTACAATTAAACCCCCTGATAACAGTACTTTTATTTCTCCCCGACATTGAGTGGATATGTTTCAATTTTGCTTCATTGCTGATCAGACGAATGTAATGCAATCACCCAGGCCCCTGTTAGGAAGAAATACATACTTACTGAAATTGCACGACATCAAATAATCACAGAAGAAGAACCGCCAGCAGTACTTCAGATCCAGGGCCGCCGTGCCACAATAATGAATCAACAATTTTGTGCAAACAAGATGTTCTAGATTCGACTTCTCGATAGCCGTGAATGAACTAATGGAGAAGGATAGGCAAGAGTCTACTATTTGGGTGGTTTTTGAAATGGTTCAAAAGTATTATTTAACCAATACGATGCAGTTATCCATGGTCTAAACATGGGCTTAAAGAAGCCATAACGGGAGATTTATTTGCATGCACTTTTCGGTGTCAGTCTCTCCAATTCTCGTACTCTCTCGTTGTCACGGAGACCGCTCTCACGACGAGGAAATGGGGGAAATGGAGAGACTGATACCCAAAAGTGCATGCAAATAAATCTTTCTTTACGGTTCTTTAAGCCGCTTAGCAAAAGAAACCGAGAATCATAAGTCATCCTTATTGCAAATCCAACCCTGTTTTCTGAAAAGAATACAATCTCACATGTAACAAAATGACGCTAATAATTACAATCACAAGCTCTTCAAACTCTTTTGTTCTCTGAGCGAATTCGTGGCTCTGAAAGAGTTTAGGAAATGCTAACGTTTCCAATATGCTGAATGACTACTTTACGAGATGTGCTACTCACAATTAGGAACAATTCATCAAATAATTGAAATATTCCCAAGATATAATTTTGGAGTGAAACACATTCTTTTTAATATACTGCTACGCATTAGAACATCTATAAAGACTTTTACTCAGTCGAGATTGTCTAATATCCACGTGTATCGGATGCAAACGAGCATTCCAACTATACAGTTCGTGAATTATCTATCCTTCTAAACAGAAAATACATAACACCAAAAAATCTTTCAATCGTCATCGATTGAATGAATCAGTTCACGAGATATCATATCGATAAGTTTGTGAGGCTATCCTTTACGAAATAGCTGGATATTCCTTTTTTGGGGTAAATCGATTTCTTTTCAAATCAGACCTTTCCGTGAGTCTGTACGTTGTACTGCATAAGATCTCATTCGTGTAATCCTCTCGGAGAGGATGTCCATCGCTCGTGAGATTATTGCCCCGCATGGCAGTGGACGAATGAGAGATGCAGTTTACTACCGTTTTAGAAACTCTATTTGTGGCTTGTTTGGTTTTTCGCTTGTTTTTCACTCAATAACCAAGCTCTTCTTCATTTGGCACATGACCATCAATATCTGCACCGAGTAGATGAAGTAGCATATTGGGGTGTAGACGAAGAAGGCAATCAGTGAGTAGTGCATCTAGGCCAATTAGGGTGAAGAAGTGGGAATTTTGTTATCGTCACCGAATCTTAAAAAACAGTAATTTTTCGACGGATAGTTCAAGAGTGAAGCACATTTGAAACAATCTGGTTACATTCTTGACACGGTATTGGCCGTAGAATGAGAGATGCTCACTAACTATAGGAGAAAGTTCAAAGATACAACAGGAGATCATAAAGGCATTTGTAACAATTTTTTCATTATTGTTTAGCACACGGTGTGCCTCGTTAGCCATCGAAAAACATCATTAGGAAACATCAAGCCCTTGTTTAACATACTCGAGCGTTCTGTTCTTCTCCCATGTTCAGTTCTTTGTGACTGTAAATTGCGAAAATGAGTGAGAGTGGATGGAAATTGTTTGAATGGGATGGAAATTCGACTGATTAACTTCAAAATAGCTGGACGACACAACACAGCGAGAAGAAGCGGATGAAAGACAAGATCGCCATTTAGGCTATAGGGTGAAATTGTTAGATGCGTCATTACGGCGCAAATGACCATTTCACAATTATAGGCCAAATTTACATGGAGATTCTGGTCAATAATTCTTAAAGTGCTGTGTGTAGAGCGCAGTAGATTATTAATAGATCCCAATTTTCTTTTCTCAATACCCTGTCCAAGCAAAGACGCACATATAATATAATATTGCCTTTTGTTAAAACTATCGAACGTACCCAAAAAAAAGAAGAAACCAAAAAAAAGAAAAAAAGAAGAAAAGGAAAAGAACCACAAACGACCAAATACCCCAAAATGAAACGTGAATCCGTCTTATTGCCTCCGAAGAGGGTCCAAAAATTTTCTGTTCAGAGTTTACAGTTCACACCATAAACCGTATCTAGACTTTTTACTGACTCGGTGAAACATATCTGGGTATGCAAATGCTCTCTGTGCAAGCGTTGAATGATCATCACAAGGCTATCATATGCAAATGCGATCTATTACGCGAAAAGTTCCTGATTTATGTCTATGGAGAAAACAACATTGCAGATTCAATCACTCATGGCACTTCTTCTACGTGTTGTTGGCGCTGGCTGTAATTGTTTTATTTTTTCCAACTCGTAACGATACAATTACTTGATATCAAAGACAAGACACAAGAACCATTTGTGGAACACATGTGATTCGAAGATATTTCGAAAACTGTGATACAACAATGTTCACAATTGAAAACTTTCGCTTTCAAATCAATTAGTATATAATATATAAAAATCATTTATGACTGCATAGTGTAAGTAGTATGCGTATCTTTTTGATAATGTGAGGAGTAAAATAAAAGGATATTACAGACCAGTGCCACGTGCCCCTGACACATTCTCGATGAGATTGGGACTGTACCCGGGAATCAATCGATCGGAATGAGCTGATACTGTGCGTGAGTATTTTCAAACCAATGTTTATTATCAAGGTCCCTATTCCGATAAGCAATCGGAAATCAATGAGGAAGATCTCAATGCAACTTATGATTAGGGTTTCTAATTCGGGAGTAGAGTGCATTCGTCTGTTATCTGATTCCCGAGGAGCGGTTGTCTCATTCGCGCTATAGACAACCGCTCCTCTTGAATCAGACAACCGACGAATGCACTCTACTCCCGAATTAGAAACCCTACTTATGATCACCTCGTGGCTCATCCACTCTTTTGCAAAAAAATTTTTTTTAAAAGATGATTCACACCACACATCTATGTTTCAAGCTAATCATAAATGTGGTACTCCTTACCACCGATCCGACTCGATGACATATAATAAAATTCCAGTCTCATGCAGTACACTAACTGCATATTCACGTACCTCCAACTGGCTGTCCTTTCCAATCGAATAACATCGTATTTCATGCCGATAATACACGCAGAGGTTCGGAGACAATCCTATCAGTCACCCTAATAAATCTAAGCATAAGAATAAGGATTGTGCAGCCACATATGTTTGACTCTAAGCCAAAAAGCAACTCCAAATCTCGAGAGAAGTGCTCAGTTCCAAGCCCAATGAGCATTGCAGATCTGAAAATACGGCAAGTTTATCGCTGTCGGAATCGTGATCTCACTGGGCTACATTGGAACGTGGCAGTGCTTCGTTACGAAGGTTCCTTGTATTATTCGTTTTATTTTAACTTTAAAAAACAAATTGAGCGTTTAATTGAAAACTTCGATTGTAGCATGATTTTGTGTATGAGATGAAGCATACTCTAAAATACAAACTAATCATAGGTCTATTTCTGCCCAAGACGCTCCGTGAATGATTCGTTGGTGTATCTTATGCAGTACAACGTACAGACTCACGGAAAGGTCTGATTTGAAAAAAAATCGATTTACCCCAAAAAAGGAATATCCAGCTATTTCGTAAAGGATAGCCTCACGTAATATCTCGTGAACTGATTCATTCAATCGATGACGATTGAAAGATGTCTCGAGTAAGTAAAAGTCTTTAGATATGTTCTAATACGTAGCAGTATAAGAAAAAGAATTTGTTTCACTCCAAAATTATATCTTGGGAATATTTCAATTATGATGAAGATATCGGTTGTCCGGCAATAAATGTGTGTAATAAGAAATAATTCTAAAGTCACTAACAACATAGCTAGCTGATCACATTACGTCATGTTGAAAAAACTGTTGAATTTCAGTTAGAAGATTGGCGACTCCTAATCTTGGCTATGGATGGCAGTTTGAGTACTATATTTTTCACACAGAGAATATATTCAACTATATCGCGGGTTGCGCCTCGATAATATATAGACCACCCTCACACCAATCAAAGTCTAATAGTAAGAGAAAATAAACGTTGGGTTTGGTTGAAAATACAATACTTCGGTGAGATGCAACTAAAATGCCGAACATTTTCGTAGTGATTATAAACCTTGGCAATGAAACATTTTGCGTTTGATAATCGCTTGCTGATAGTAATTCGGTCAGAATATCGGCATTTAGATTTGAACCATAACAGTGATACGAGTGAAATACATGTTCAGCCCTGATTTGGCATTGGACGTGGTCTGCGGTTGTCTGTGATGGTCGAGAGAGAATCGCGAACCTTCTGACAGACAGATAGACCATTATGGCTTACTAGAGATAATGAAACCAGTTCCAAAATGGATATTGGTGAGGGCTGTCACAGTAAGTGGTGTGCGGTTGATGACTATAATGACGAGTGACCGGCATGGAGCAATTACTGTAAGGAGTAGTTAAGAGAACCCTGGTGGGCAGTGGGTTTCGGATCCACCGGCCACCGGTCTACAAGTCTATCCACTTCATCGGACTTCTGGACAGAGTCGTCATTGATGGCTGTTCGCTCAAGTAAATCGAATACTGACTATTGCAACTATATATTAGTAATTTCCTGTGTAAAAATGGAGTGATTGTTTTATGTCCTGGGGGATAAATGTTTCACACATTTCGATTCTAATCTATTACGAGATCAATATCTGAAAGCACTGATTGTATTATTTCCAAATTTCTGTAGACGTTATACAAACGGTAATCATTTCAATGGTCTGCATTAATTTGCTGGATTCATTTGAATTTAAAACAAAATGACTTGAAGGCCGCCATGGACGATTGCGCCGTAGTGTTGAAATAGACAAATGCGATATTTCCTCAAAATGGCTTAAATATCCCACGGCGCAGTTGCCATTTACTGGCTGTATTAACGGTTTCTTTAAGTCGTCTGCGTGCTCTCACTGTCCATTGTGAATGCGTACGTTCTTCAATCCCAATCGCCTTCAAGAACCTTATTCTTACGAAATCATAGCGTCTTCCCGTCTAATGTCTGTATGCGTATGCCAACCCGTTTCTATTCATCTGTGTATGTACAATGTTCTTCTCGCATTCCCTCTGACCATTCCACCTTCGTTCCCCTTCTTGTTCTTCTACTCGTTATCATTGCAATGTACTTCAAATTCACTGATTCCTCGCTGAATCTTTTCTTCTGGATGAAAACGGGACTGAGAAGTGAAGGTGGAAAAAAAATCTCCTAGAGAAATAAGAGCGCTCATTTTTCAGAGCGTCACTACAAGGGCAAAGTGGTTTGGTTAGTTGGTGCCTCCTCTGGAATTGGAGAGGAACTGGCACTTAGGTGAGTTAACTGTAGCGAATAGGGTTTCTAAATCGGTAGTAAAATGCATTTCTCATTCGTCTAATCCACTCGGGGCGGTTGTCAATCGCTTGCATAGAGTGTGTAAAAGGAATGAGAAATACCCCTTTACTACCGATTTAGAAACCCCAATAGAATTGAGATGTTGAGATAACGAATTCAGAATCGCTCCCTTCTCCCCTCTTCTCATTCTTTCGGCGCGAAGAATCGAGTTGCTCGAGGAAGTCGCCAAGAAGTGCAGAAGTACCGTAATTAGAGTAGGAATTCCAAGCAGAAGTACATTTTTATGTTGTCAAATTCCCTCGGAGTGGTTGTCCATCACACGAGAGATACAATCGCTCCGAGCGAATTTGACGACAGAAAAATACAATTTTTCTTGGGTGTGGTACCCTAACCGTAATACAAAGTCTATCCCTTAATTACCATAGCCTTCAGGCATAAATCCTTCTTTGAAGGTGAAGATTCTCTCACTGGACATCACACACTTGGATGCACTTCCCGCAAAGTGCAAGGAGGCCAACTCCCTCTTTGGAAGGAAGGTATGGTTGATATATTGATTACATGTTTTGGTTATGCTTCACAGAAGATATATGCATCTTCAAATATATGGTATGATTGAAAATACTCAAAAAAGTAACGAAACTGTCGTCCATAAAAGAGGGCGCTCCTTTCATTTGAATCGCGAGACATACTCTGTTTATCTTCAGGTAGACATCGTAGTGTTGAATGCTGGAAGAACTCAAAGGGCCGAATGGACTGGGATTGACCCGAGAGTGGATGAGGAATGCTTCAGGATCAATACGCTCGGTCCAGTTCAGCTGACGCGATGTCTACTCGAGTGAGAGGTGTAAAGAGGCCACTAGGGTTGGCAGTTCGACTATATATGGGAAAATAAAACATTTGTGAAACATGACCGATAATGTAATCGAACTGCCAACCATAGTAAATAGGGTACCCTTGGGTGTCGCTTTCGGGAAATTATTGATACGGTTTCTAAGTCAATAGTCAAATGCATTTCTCATTCTTCTAATATTGTCTCTGCGTTCGAAAGACAACCGTTCCGTGAAGGTTATAAGGATGAGAAATGCATTTGACTATTGATTTAGAAACCCTATTTATTGACCCCCAGCCCTCTCATTTTATTCTTAAAGGTCGTCTCTCCGAAGTGAGAGACGACCTCTACGAATGAATTTAGACCGCAAGGAGGTAAACGGCTGTCAACAATTACCCGAAAGCGACATCCTAACATGCACATTTTCGGAAACTCTACCCTCCTCAACCTCGTTTAAGCAGTTCGATAGATAACCGCACGATGGAGATTTGGGGGTTAGAATATCTGAAAATGCGTTCACTAGTTTTCTTTTTTGAGCGCACTCATCATATATTACTTCAGACAACTCGGTCTCCATCCCACATCTCCGAATACTGCAAACTTCCAAGTGAGAGAGTGGGTGAAAGACAAGAGCGCCATGGAGTGCCACAGTTGTGAAAAAAACAAGTATGCAGTGGCAATGACGAAATTATTATGCATCCTAATTGAACTGTTGCTCTAGTTTATATATCTTGCATTTGAAACATATTCCGTAGCTACGAGATAACACGTTAAAACGAGAGACCAGGGTGGCATCCAGGTGTGAGACGCGTATTAGGAATAACAGTTCAGACAGGATGCATAATACGATCGATTTCTCTCCACTGCACCAATATGGCTCAAATGTCCATTGTTTTTCACTCTGTTACGGGACTTCCGTTCCTTACCAACCAATAGTCTGGTATATCAGATCGTTGTGATCAGCAGCATCGCGAGTTTCCTTCCAGCCATGCTGTCTTCTTCTTATGCAGCATCCAAGGCAGCCCTCAATGTGAGTCATTTTGCCGACCGCTACCGACATTTGCGCAGTAATGGTGAAATAAACATGCGCACCACAGAGACGCGGCTTACGTGTCCATTTCACCATTTTGACGCAAATGATCAAGGAGTTCTTACAATTTACCACATTTTCCTTCAGGCATATTTCCGACTTCTAGCCGTTGAAATGGGAGAGAAGGGTGTGAAGGTGTGTGACAGGGGTTCAAAATAGGTCAATTTGCCGTCATTCTTCCCTGCTGTTCGGTTGCCTATCAGGCAGCAGCGCTGCGGAGAAGAATGACAACCAATGTACTGATTTTGAACCGCTTGTATGTGAGATGGAACGAAAGTGTCTTATCATAAGTCTCTCTCAGGTCACAATCGTGGCTCCTTCTCTTGTATTCGTGCCTGGTATCACTATGTCTGCATTTACGGAAACATCTGGACAGGTGGGAGGGGCTGCCAATCAGGGTTTCCGGGATGCTACGCAGCAGGGTTTCTATAACTGCAGCAAAATGCAATTAGGTGAGATAATCGCTCACAATCAGAGAGGGTTAGATATATTATAAACGCACTTTCTACAGTTTTAGAATCTTTGCCACTTCGTCACAGTTGTCATATTCAGTCGAACAACGAAGTTCTTGCCCGTCCCTCTCGTCTACACATGACACCGCAGAGAGCAGTTGAACTCATTTCAATGGCGGCCACATATGAAGTGATTACATTCCTCAGTTGAAACCTTGAATCGGCTCAAGAAGTGCCTTCCCTTTCTGTAACTCATATTGAACGATTTACAACAGATTCGATAGGAATAAGACGACAACTATTGTGCATCCTATCTGAACTGTTATACCCATTACGCGTCTGACACTTGGATGCCACCCTGGTCTCTCATTTTTACGTGCTATTTCGTCGTTGCGGAATATGTTTCACCTGTGAGATATATAGACTAGAGCAACAGTTCAGTTAGGATACATAATAATACACTTTGTTAGCCAATTCAACGCCCGAGTTCCATAGCCACTAATCATCGCGCATGTCACTGCAGATCAATGAGTGTGTCATAGCGACGGCCACCTCCCACTTATTCTTCCTATATGCCTACACTTTGTTTCCTGGAGTAGTCACAAGGTGCGAATATTCATTTTATGGAATCAGAGTTAACCCTGCACATTCAGAGTAATCAATAGAATTGGAGCACAGATGTTGCGAAGAATGAGAACAGGACGGCAACATTGACTGAAACAATTATCCAATCGCATCGTGTTAGATCATTTGAGGAAAATCGATAAAATTGTGTTGATGAGACTTCTTTGGCATCTACCTTACCCTTTACGAGAAAAAGCGACTGAGTATCGAATGAAATTATCTCTCGCTCATCATGGACAACCGCTGGTACAAAGAGGATATAGCCTATATATCACATAGGGATATTGAGCACTCATTTGCGAAATTGGCAATGCCAATGTTTGATCCCTTGCAGCGTTGGCGGTAAATGTACATCCTCCGTGCGCACTCCACGTCTCATTCATTGTATCCATAGTGAATAGTCATCATCTCATCAATTCTCTCCCCTCCTCCCCCTCATTCAAGCTTTCTTTCTTCTGCTTTCGCCCAAAACACATCCAACTTCTATCCATGGAGGAAATTCTCAGTGGCCCCCAACACAGGGAAGTCGGTGAGAGAATCAGCAGTAGGGTGTCGCTATCAGTGACGTTAGCGCATTTGTCAATCGTCAAAACTCCATGGAGCGGTCTCATGTGATAGATACATAGCCCGCTCCGAGGAGATTAGACGAATGACAATTGCACTAACGTCACTGATAACGACACCCTATGATCTAGAAAATGTGATAAATAAATAAAAAAATAAAAGTGTTTAGAGACTTCGCTCTCTTCCACTACTATGAGGGGCCACCGCGCATATGAGCTGAACGTCGTTGAACTTGTAATTGGAGCAATCGGATGCGCAATAGGCTGCATTCTCCTTATTATCTACGCCGTTCTCAAATGCAAAGGTACAAATTTGGCAGTTTGAACGTGACACCAGTTATGTTTCACTGATCGGTACATCTTGACTGTTATTGGTTTCGTGAAACATAACCGATCTCGTACGCAAACTGCTAAGTCTAGTTCATGCGTTTACCTTCAATATCAGTGCCGTTTAGTACTCAGATGACCTATACGATAACTCTGCCTTGGTCGATCTGTGTTCCCTTCTATAGAAGAGATTCAAATAATAGGGAGTCAGAGGATGCTTATTCTCGTTTTGTACAGGCCGTCCATTATATTATAACCAACAAGAATAACTCAAAGAATCATTGGGCATTGTTTCATACTTCTCGCAGCTGTACATATATGCTTACTTCATAAACGATTGAATTTGAAATAATATCTGAATAAATGTTGATTGAAACTGTCGCAGCAGAAGCAAACACGTGAACAATTAAAGGTGAAGAGGGGTAATCTTGAATGCGGACATGATGCACTTTTATGTGGATCGTAGGGTGTTTGACCTCTCGACCAAGGATTTAACCCTCCGTCAAATTTCTTGGGAGGACTCATCACAGAGAAGAAATGCTACGGCCAGTTTATTACTAATCGAAGACTGCCCTTGATCCCCAGAGCGTATGCTCTGATACGGATAAATATTGTATTGTATTTTATTGTAGGGTGTTTGATAGCTCTAGAACATCAGAGCGTCGGACACAGTGCAATTAATAATAATATGTTTATCGCTTTGTACATGTAAAGAAACTAAAATGACAATTATTGCATTTCGATTGATTGCAAGTGAGAAAAATAGATAAATAAACAACTAGGCCATCAGGAATACATAGCATTATTAAGTAAAATAATACAAGGAACATATTGTCATGGCACCGGTAATGGATACAGATAAAGTATGAATTGAGGGTGGACAATATAATACAGGGCGGTAATATATTGCATCTAACAACTAGTTTGTTGCATAGAAAATTTAGGAATTAGAGGAAGGTTGCTTCCCAAATCTATGAGAAGTCAAAGCAAAACTCAAACCAACTGAGTTTCAAAAACTTATCTTAACTAATTATGAGATCCAAACCGTCGAATACCAAATCTCAGACAAGATTCTGAGACAAGATCATTTTCAAGCATTCTGTGGAGGGCATCCCAAATGGCTCCGTGTCTGCAGGAATATGACGATTGTGTCCAGGGCTATCGACTTCCAGTTCGTCTGCAATGAAGTTATAATGTAATAAGGGGGAAATCAGGTACGTTAAATGCCCCGTAGTATTCACTCTTAAACCTCGAGATTTAGCGGTTAGAGGGTAGTGAGAGAGCGTGGGTAATGAAGAGGCACAGAGATAAACCAAGAGGTTAACCTCGAGGTTTAAGAGTGATTACTATGGCGGCAGATCATCAGCATTGTTTATAATGGCATATGTGTGGGGTGGTCCATGCAATATTAACCTCCCCATTCTCCTCCGAGCAGTTGCCTGTGAGTTTGTGAGAGACGACCGCTCGGGAGAGAATGGGGATACTAGAATTCCATGTACCTACCACACTAGTATGGATGGCTAACACCGAATGGAATCAAACTTCCTCTCACCTTGGACTTTTTATCGTTTCCATCCTGACTAGACATTGTATCATCACTGGACGTTGTCATCGTTCGAGCCCGCGAAAATTGGGATTCACTTTCAGGCATTCGAACAACTGAAGAAAAATGAATCATTACCTTCTCTGAACCCTTTTCCCGCATAATAAATATTGACTGGTAATAGAGATAGAGATTGAGTAGATATTAGAGATAAATAGAGGTAATAGAAATAGAAAACAAAGATTGACTGGTGGAATTCCTCCAGTTTTGAATCGCAATGAGTAACGGGGGTGCGATCAGCACGGATTCCAGGCCAGTTCAGACAAGAGTCAAGAATCTATTGAATTAGGCCCTCACAACATATTGAGTGATGAACGACTGCATTATTATCAACTGGGTAAGAGTATTCAAACTATGGTTGGCAGTTTGAGAACAATTTTTTTCTTCGTTATCTCTGCTGCTCCCCAGAGCGGTTGCCCCTCGTATGCGGGAGACAACAGCTCTGCGGAGAAGCAGAGATAACGAATGTACTTTCGTACTCAAACTGCCACCCATAATTCAAACTGAAAAAAGAGACAAACAAAGGGCCGCAAGCTCTGAAGGTGGATTCTATCGGGTGAAGGAAAAGTGCGCCATAACGGTGAAATAGACAGACGCGTCATCGCTCTCGTCATTCTCGTGTCGCTCTTGTCTTTTGACCATTCTTTTATCCTACTCATTCAATCACTTTACGCATCAATGAACGGGCCGAAGAAGAGAAAGAGAACTATGATCGATTAAATTAGGGCAAAATAGGCGACGATCAACCAAATTAGATGATCGACTAAATCATATGGCAGACGGTATGATAATCGTCAAATTGGCGAGGAAGGTAATGGAGTGGAATGAAGAATGGAATAGGGAGCAACTTATGGATTGTTTTTCGTCTGAGCACACCTATGAGTCATTCTCTCTCGATCATCATAGACGACCGGTTGAATGAGAGCACAGACAAAAGTCAGTCTAAAAGCCGTTCCCTAGAATGGAAGGACCACGCATGACAGGCAAGTCACTTCAATAATTCGATGAATGCGACTGTGTGTGATAATTCACAATGAAAGTTGACGATGATGGAAATTCGTGAAGTGAACAACGTACGTTCTACTGTCTCTTATGTCTAAATCGATGTGGCAACAACTTATTCATTGTATCAAAAAGGTCAGTTCGTCGTTCATCAGTTAACCTAATTATGGGATGTTGGGCCATAGGGCCCTTATTGTTAGAGGAGAAACTTATTCTCAGTATCAACAATATCAGTTCGTCATTCATTAGAATCAATCTATAATTATTTATCGAATGATATGCGAGGCGCCCATTGTTAGGCAAGAGAAAGACCACCGACTGAATGTCCAACAGTATTATGCATCCTATCTGAATTGTTATTCCTAGTACGCGTCTCACACCTGGAAGCCACTGGTCTCTCGTTCTTACGTGCTATTTCATCGTTACGGAATATGTTTCACCAATGCGATAAATATACTAGAGCAACAGTTCAGTTAGGATGAATAATACATAATCCAATAATAGGATGAACTCTGATGACTGACCTTTTCGATACTCGTCTAATTCCAACTTACTATAATGTGATTAGCCATGTCTATCATTCGTCCGTCGATCAATATGTTTCTCCGCCATGCCAACACACAGTATCATGTCCCATGCATTAAAGGACTGGATTTTCCTCGCTTCTGGTTAGGTTTCTCGTTTCTTATATGGAAACATTTTCAATTTCCTAGTGCTAGGTTCTTTATGTCTCGGATAAAAGTAAAATCAATCTACTACTATTGAAACTGTACACTCATGATCAGTATGTAGCACTGTGGTGTAGTTTTCTTGTGTTTCACTCACGGGTGAATGCATCAAGTGAATTGAGGGATCGTTAATGTCGGAACATCGTGGATTATGAATTAAAACAATTATTAAGAACTATTCTCTACCCCAACAGCTTGGCGAGTCTGTCCATGTTCACAATACTGTTGTGATCTATCTCGAACATCTTCGCTCTTGGCGTCTTTCCCCAACGGAATCAGTCGCCCACTTTTTCGTCCTAAAGTATTGCCCGCATTAAGGAAGTCAATCGTTTCCATCCTGACTAGATATTGTATCATCACTGGACATTGTCATCGTTCGAGCCCGCGACAATGGCGATTCAGGCATTCGAACAACTGAAGGAAAATGAATCATTACCTTCTCTGAACAATTTTTCCGCATTATAAAGATTTACTGGTAATAGAGATAGAGATTGACTAGAGATTACAGATTAACAGAGGTAATAGAGATAGATAATAGAGATTGACTGGTGTGTAAGAATTTGCGTGTATAAAGCTAACATAAAAGGGAAATGAATGTCTTCAGGTAGCTTCTACTTCACCATTGCAGTTCAAATGAATGGAGAGCGTAAGAATTTTTGCACTGAATTTACCTCAAATTGAGATCTCCTCTGGGCGAAAGTGCGGCCTCTGCAGAATAAGGAGGAGTGTAGTTACAACGGGAAAGAGGGTCGTTCTTGTAGTTGTTGGTTCTGCAAAACTGGCGGGATCCTATATTTTTTTAGGAAATTAGAAAAAAATTCCAGATACGTTTCATAACGTAAATAGATAAGTAGTTACTGGATTTCCCTCACATGTGGTTGGGTTTCTCGTTTCGTATATGGAAATATTTTAAATTTCGCAGTGCTAGATGCGCTCTGTATTTCCATAAAAGTAAAATCAATCTACTACTATTGAAACTGCACACTCATGATCAGTTTGTAGCACAGTAGTGCAGTTTTCATGTGTTTCACTCACGGGTGAAATGCATCAAGTGAATTGAGGTATCGTTAAAGAAGGAGGCATGGTAGATTCCTCTCGGGATAATCGATACTCTGCGTCTATTCATTCACCCCTGGTCTCTCCCTTCTCACCGGTCGACTTCTTTAATGTCGGAACATCGTGGATTATGAATTAAAACAAATATTAAGAACTAATCTCTACCTCAACAGTAGGGGTTCTAAATCAGTAGTAGAATTCGGAATACCGACTGATTTGTTTAATCGGTAGTGGATGTAAATCAATACCGACTTGACAAGCAATACCGAGTCGGTATACCGACCGACGAGACTCGCACGGTCAGTACTACTGACAAAAAGTCAGTAGTACTGATACGTGGCAAAAAGAGCGTGTAAAGTTTCTCCTTGTGAGGAGGAACCTTATTAGACAAGAGAAAGGATAGACTAGAAGTTTATCACACAAAGTATAGAAAATACTGCGCCAATGGCACTCGTTCAATACAAAGAAAAGAAGGGAAAATGAAGGGAAGAGAAGGGGGGTTTATATAGGTCTTCTCCTTCACTAGTTCAAAGTACAGAAGAGACAATCGGATGTGAATCGGAAGCGAGGAAAATGATCAAACGGAAACTAAGCACAAAGCACAAAACATGTCTATTCAATGACTCAAGGAATTGACATTCCGGCCACAGAAAGATTCGCTATACACCATTGCAACTCTTGACCACAAAGACAAGAAAAGAGCATCATGCCATGAGACTGAGTGTTCCACTGGAAGGAAGGCCATATGCCACCGGTTCAAGGGACTCAAAACAGTACATTCAGGTGATATCTCGAATACTGGACTATGAGAAGTCACAGTAGCGGGTCAAGAAGTGTGCAGTGAGAACAGATTGCACTCTTGTGACCAGTGGTTGTGACCAGCTGGTTGGTGAGACAGGAAGTGACGCTTCTGTCTAGCGAATTGTGACGAGGGAGTCAATCGTCTGTGACAGCAAGGGCCAAGACATGATTGTTACTGTCATTGAGAGACAGTGATTGAGA
>JACMIF010003087.1:0-15651 GCA_014805445.1 Diplogasteroides magnus
AGGGAGATTGTTTTGCATGCACTTTACGGGATCACTTCTCTCCAATTCCCCACTTTCTCGTCGTCAGCGCGGTCTAGTTTGACTACGAGAGAGTAAGGGAATTGGAGAGAAGTGATCCCGTAAAGTGCATGCAAAACAATCTCCCTTTGTGGCTCCTTTAAGCTCACCAATATCGCGAAGGTAACACATTCATTCAGCACGCAGGGAAGGAACAAGACTGAGGCCTACAAAAATAGCTAAAGATTTACGCCATCTGGATATCCACGGCACAATGGTGAACTATATGTAATTCGATTTCCCATGTTTACATGAAATAATGGAAAATTACCTGCATATTAGAGATGGAGGCGAACTTTGAGCTCAGTTGTAGTCCGAGCACGTGTCTCTTCGAAAATTTGTTCTTGCTTATGCGGAACACAACGAATGCGACCTAAATTGGAAGTTTTCGATTTTCTTTAAATATATTTCGCAATACTAACCACTCCGGAAACAACGTAACCGAGTGGAATCATGTAATTGGTGATGCTACCGTCAATCCATACTGAAATTCTATTTTCTTTAAAAATTGTTATAAGATCTTACATAAACCAGTTACATTGAGCAACAAAATGAGCGAGCATGGTGTCATCTAAAAAAATATATAAAAAATAATTCATAAGGGTATGCTTACAACAACAAGAGGTAATACGATTCTCTCCTTTATGTTCGAACATCTTCTCTCGTAGTTTTTGTCGTACAATGCGAACAATCTTTCTATGGATAAACAAGCCAACGCATTGGTTTGCTGCAGAATTGCATACTGTCCAGCGATATCGATGCCCCTCTAAATTCGTTCAATAGATGTAATCAATAATTAAAAATGATATAATACCTGAAACGGCAGGTGTTCTTCACCATAGAAAAACGCCCTTGAGATAATGATAATGGTCCTGTTAGTGCTACTGATGGGAGTGTTCCAAACAGTCATGAGGAGAAATAATCTGAACAAAATATTACATGTTTTTTAAAAACATTTCGATGCACCTGGAAAACAGAGGCCGTTCATGGGGATACTATTCCATGCTCTACTGTGTTTACCTGTAGTTGTAATGCAGCGCGCCTGCTCGGTACAGCTCTAATGCGAGGACGACGATGAACACCAGTGAACTGGCCAGAATTGACAACTCCACCACCCATAACACGCATGATATCCAATCGTACATCAATTGGACCATGCAATCTGAAAAATCATTTGCATAATTGAATTACAAAATAAACAAAGAAATTACTTATCAAAACTGCTGCTTTTCGCGAATGGGGGGTATTTAGCAACCAATTATTGGCGGGATCGAACCCGACTTCCACCTTTCGGGTGAAATTGCTAATGATTACATCACAGGCCCTAGATTATGCTTCAATCGAAATCAAGTAAAGAGACGGAGAATATGACAGATAACAGATCAGAAGAGATCTTGGAGGCTAGAAAATGGAAAATTTCTCATTCACGCAACATGTTGCAAATGCAATACGGATCGCGTGAGAACATTTAGGCAATGAGTACACGGATCGCAAGCGCACATTTGTGAACAAAATACATCAAACAATGCACGTGATTCGGGCAAGCTCAATGAAAATATCCACGTGAATATCCATCGAGAGAATGATGGGCCAGTGTATTGGTTGTTACACCCTATGGACCAAAGGGAATAAAAAGCACGTCTGGTATTTCAAGAAGCAGTAAGCTGAGTTTTAAAACGAGCTATAGCGCTCCCACATGAATGACTGATAAAGGTAAAGCTTCTACCAAACGATAACGCTAGTTGGGGCCCACCGGTAAGGCATAAAGGCCTGGTTATTACTGAAAATTGAGTGGGAAAGCTGATTGAAATGCGGCGGGCGATGAGTTCAAACGTCCTCATATTTACGGGTGTTAAATTCCCTCCAGCGATTTTTGAATGATTTTTCGTTAGGAGATACATAAATGTTGCTCCATGATATTATTACAGAATAAAGCTGGTCGTGCGTGGGAAGTTCTTAGCTGATGGCAAGATCCCGTGCAATGCACTACGCACAAATGCCTCTCCACAGCATGGAACCTGTGGTCGCCTGATTTGATTCCAGGCCGCTCGCAGTTATGAGTGGGTAAACGTGAAAACTTCCCGAATGCATGTCTTTAATAGTGACTCCCTACAGACCCGTAGCCATAACAGTGAGATGGTGATACTGCAGCCATGATTGATGTATGCATAATATATTAGTATTTGGACATTTTATCGTAATGGCGCAAGTGTCCAGGTGATCTTTTATTCTATTCGAGTGAAAGGATACACTGATAGGGAAAAACGATACTCCAATCACTGCGATTCGCATGCTTCGAAATTTTCGTACGCGAAACCAATTTCGCTGCACAACGTGAGAACGTGTGGCAATATGTTCACACCTAATGTAGCTAGAGGGCTGTTGAGATCACTGAATTAGTCTCACAAAGTTTAAAAGCGCCGAATCGCGTGGTACACTATTTTCGTGTAAAAAAACAATTCCAAGTTGTCTTTCGCCCTAACAATAGAGAATCACATTCGGAGCGTATTTTTTGTATACCAACATGATTCATTCGAGATACCGTTGTAGAGAAATACGTTAATGAGTGAACGGGTGCCAATGGCTTCAAATGCGATGCCCTAATACTTGGAAAGACCTCAAACATCTGGAATGCAATGTTGTACTTCTTGCCCTTGCCGCGAAATGAAGTGAACAACTCACTCGCGGAATCTAAACGATGATTTATTCCCAAGAAGAGTTGGTTGTGACTGACCGCGTTCTGTGTTCGAAAGTGTGTTAGTATGTCGGATATTTGTGTACTTTGAAGGCAATCAACCTCCGGCGAAATAACAGTGAAAGTTAATTGAGCAACTACCATGTGCCGAATGAAACGCGATGTGATCCCTGAATACATATAATTTAGAGTGCCGTATTTGTGGATAAAGTCCAACTTTTCTCTCTGTGCGCATTACTGACCTGTTCACACTCGCTCGTCAGAGGAAACGAACGAAATGAGCGAAAATACAACTATGCTGCCCGAGCTCGACGATCTACTAAAATCACGTTCTGTCACGGAGCCTTGAATACGACTAATGTTCTCACGTTTTACTCGATTATGAGATGTCATCCACCCACCCATATTCTACCGAAATCAAAGCATATTGATGCTGACATTAACTACAAATGTTTAGGTGAAGCGAAATGGATGGACGGAGCGATTACCAAGAGAGATCTACAAGAGATTCTTCTTCCAAAAAACTTACTAGGTGCTATTGTACTTTCCAATTTTTCATTGCATTCATGAAAAACTAATACATTTCCGATTCGAGATCAACTTGGGCTATCTTTCAAAAAGCTTTCATCCTATTTGTTTCTGAAAGCAGAAACATTTTGCAGAAGGCTGAGCTACTGTTGCCAAAAATCTTTGAAAATTGCAATATTCACATGGCGATTTGTGGTCAACAAACTGCTGCATCATACTTTCATCATTCGGATCATTCACACGCTACAGTTACGTGCAAATAGCAGAATCTGCAGAACCTCATAAATGTTCTGGATTTCAGAGCAGAGTCAGTTCCAACCTCAGCTTCATTGGGTGAAAGGTAACAGCGCCACGGACTCTTGGGCCGTAATGGTGAATTGGACAGAAGTGCCATAAATGCGCTGCTCAAATGTTCATTTCCTCATTATGGCGCAAATGTCCACGTTGCTGATATCTTTAATCTCCGGATCCACTTCAGAGTGTCGATAATGAAGCAAGTCTTCGTTCTGCTCGTTTTCGTGGCTTCTGTCACCGTGTCGCAGTACGGAGAATACGGAAAGTAAGTAGTAGTATTCTGTACAAGGCTCTGGTAATCAGTGATCCCCTAGAGGAAGGGCTGTCTTTATCCTTCACACGCCCTTCTCGTTAGGATAGGAGGACCCCTAGCCGTTGGATTTCTACTATGTTGTAGAAATCAGTGGAATTTTGAATGAGATTCGACTGCTCTTGTTAGCTCCTCGGAGATATTTGAAAATGCATAAAAATACCGTTTTAGATGCCTTATTCCATATCATGGACCAATCTCCAAAAGATTACGAAATAATTATTTAAATAAATGGTTTCAGCTTTCGTGCAATGGGCGACTACGACGATGGTGGACGGTTGGTATTGATTGATTAAAACAGAAGTTTGAATACATTCAACCTTTTCTCTTAGCAACAGTAATTGTGTACTGGCAAATTCAGTGCTCTTTCTGACTTCAGAAGAATAACAAGCTATATATATATACGGTAATTTTAGTTTCCGTGCGATGGGCGACTACGGCGATGGAGGAAGGTTAGCCTGCATTTTTTCATGCAAATCAGGAGTTGAAATTGAGCTCACATAGTCTTTTTTAAAGTCTTTATTCCGGGGGTTTGGGGGATAATCCAAAGGGGATGTGTTCCTGCCGGTGGACTGTTAGGCCAGTCGATTAGGAGTTACACCCTGGTGTTCCAAGCGTTTGCTCCAGGGGATCTTTGGTTCTCGGGCACCGCTACCAATTGTCCTTGTTCCGGGGGATACTCACATAGATTGCGGTTGAAACATATCCCAAATTTCGACATGAGATTGGAAAAAAACAAGACAAATCTGTGTGAATGCAGACACTCGTTCCATTAAATGAGCTTACATGAACAGTGAAGGAATAATCAAATTTTACAAATTTCACAACCTTTTCTAAGAGAAACATTACGAGAAAATATCAATTTTCGACTTGTAAGTAATAGTAGAGTAGACGTTCAAACTTGCACATTCACTTCCGACCGGCCTGAAAAAAGTATCTTTTATCATTCGAAACCTCCAAATTTCAGCTTTCGAGCTCTTGGCGACGACTACTCCGATGGAGGTTTCCCTTGAATTTTAATTTTTTTATTACATTTTCATGCATACATATGCAACTTATTTCCAGGTGAATTCCGCGTTGCGCATAAGCGCACTTGCAACCTCGGCAACAGGCATGCAGCAAGGCGCCGATTTGGTAAATGCCGATACCCATAGCAGACTTCCCTTGTCCTAGCTGGGTCAAGACCCCCGCACAAAGGAGAGCAGAGTGCATGTACTTCCAAGGGCTTTGGATCAACGCGGGGACACAAAGACAGGCCGAAAACTATTGGTATCCGTGCAACGTAAAGGACGCCGCTAAAAGAAGACTTCTATGCTTCCAAGGCTGGCTCATAAGACCCGACTGCGTCAGACCAGAATGCGCCGGTCGATATTATTATAACGGTAATATAAAGTGATCCCGTGAACTGCATGATTTATCCTGCCCGATAAAGCGATTGTGAATATACAGAGTGAGGAATTTCTGTATTAAAACGTGTCTATTGCCGTACAGTGTTTCTCCAGTCCAGACCCACAAGCGAACGGGAATGCTGGGGAGTCTAGTGATTTAGTCCGGCATTTTTTCAGTTCAACCGGTATTGTGAAATGTCTATGTGGAGATATATGCACTCATTATCAAATATACTGCATTGGTTGCTGTCTTGTACCAGCCTTTTTGATTTACGTCCATTATTGATAAAATCTGAAAGCATAGTGTAGAAATTTTTCTTTTTTAATCATAGGTTGATATTCGTTTGAAATCATGAAATCACTTTTACAAGTTTAAGAGAGACGATTCATGTTTTTAAGCATTGGGCTGTAGAAACAGTGCTTTTGATTCTGGATAAGGGAGATATATAGGCACGAGAAACAAACATTTCAGTTTGATTTCAAAATACAAGTATACTAACCTGCTGAAAGCATCTCACGAAATGAGTTGCTGTGCATACATACTTTAAGGAGATTTGTATTCAAAGATTGAGTTTTTGGATTTCGTTTAGGTACTAGAACTCTTCTTATAAGTGAAATTGGTCTCGTGTCAGTTTGTCATTTTCAAGGTGTTAGTCCATAATCGCACGATGTGACGCCCTCTTTCCATCTTTCCGATATTCCCCTCCCTTCGTCTCTCTTAATCTTTCTCTCACCCGTTATAGTTTGTGTCGGCCAAAAGGGAACTCTCCCTCTATAAAACCCTCTCCCTTCCTGACTCATTTCAATTTCAAATACGAACCTCCTGATAACATTTTCACGCGAAATCTTTAACGGTTCTGGAAGCTCGCAATGTCTTGGTATGTTCACTTTCATTGGTAACGTTTCCAAATTAAATAAATACAACTATTGCAAGATTAATTCGAAATAATCGGGTTTCAATTCCAGTGGGACTTTCAACGAAGAAGTGGATGCCACCGGTAAGGTCGCCATCGTTACGGGTTGGTCTGTTTATGCATTGCTTTAATAAACGATTTTCATCTGGAGTGCTAAAGGATACAAAGACAGCTGTTCTCTACTAGGCTCGAATTGTTTGAATTGTGTTCCTTGCTAGGGTGTCGCTATCAGTGACTTTAGTGCAATTGACAATCCTCTAATCTCCGCGGAGCTGTTTTCTCTCATGTGATAGGCAACAGCTCCGCGGAGCACAGTATTATGAAAAGGGGTTTCCACATGCAAGAACAAAAACGCACTCGGCACACCACAATACTACACCACAATTGAGGTTTAGTCTCCCGCCGCGAAACCCCTGATTATTAAATTCAATGTACGGTAGAAATACCGCGAGAGACAACGGGATTTGAAGAGACACGACGAGATGATCAGACGGTTCATGTATGCAACACGCAAACTATAATAGAATATAACTCATTTTTCGCGTATTTTTCGTGTATTCCTGTCTGAAAAATATGCAACACGAACATTATATAAGTTATTCGACCGGTTTGTTCTTGCATGTGACACAATACTGTGGGAGATTAGACAACTGACAATTGTACTAAACTGATAGCTAGTGCCCACTGCCTATTCCCTACTGGTTTGATTATGATTAGGCAATTGTTGTAGGAGCAAATACCGGATTGGGCCTGGAGACAGTGAGAGGATTGAACAAACGGGGAGCGAAGGTACAGCATCAACGTTTATTCTACCAATTCGAAATAGAATTGGACAATTTTACGACAAGTTATCTTCTTAGAGAGCAGGTTGCTCGCTGTAGTAAAGAATGCATAAGGGAATTGCGCAAATAAAAGGTATTTATGATGATAATATGTTTAGTTCGTAGTAATAGTACCAGTGCTTGCGGTTTCGGTTTCCATTGCTTTCACAAACATTTGATATACACAATCTTTTCCTCAGGTGTACATGCTGTGCAGAAGCGAACAGCGATGCAATGATGCAATCGAGAAGCTGTCTTTGGTGTGTTACTGCCATTATTCTTTTCGTCTAGACTGTTAGATAAGTCCAAACAATTCTTTATCAATTCGACAAATTTGCTAAAACGAATTTTTCAGGACTGCGACCGTTCCCGTCTCATATTCCAACACTGCGATCTAACCAAATTCTCAACTATCCGAGAATGTGCCAAGACAATTGAACAGTGTGAGTAGTCTCGTTGTTCAGGTGGCCGAGTGGTTAAGGCGTTGGACCTATGTCATGCCTCGCTTTTGTCACTTAGGTGTTGCATATGTGGGTGGAGGCAACTGCCGGAGTTGGGGTGACTGCCGGAGAAGGGGTGGCCGACAATGACTGCCGACTGCCGGAGAAGGGGTGGCCGACACATCTCGAATCTCGACAAGTCTCGAAAATCCCCATCTCCAGTTGTTTTTATCGATTAAGAAATTACAGGAAATATATTCAAATATACTTTGAGATTGAGAATTATACGAATTCACAGAGAGATGTATTCCGAACCAAAATTCCGTCTTATCTTTGCAAGCTCCTTGTCACCCCAAGTCATCATCACCGTTCTAAATCGGTAACTTTTCCGTCATTCTTATTCGCAGCGCTTATGTCTCATGCCACCGATAGCCAACAGCGCTGCAGAGAAGGATGACGGCAAATTTGCCGATTTAGAACACCTAGTCATCATCACATTTGTATCCTAATGTGTGTCATCCGTGTGTTTCGGATGAATGTGTACCGAATGATTGAGTGCAGACTGATGACAGACGGTGAACATTGGTATGCGGGAGACTGATTACTAGGGTGTCGCATTTCATGCTTTCAGCGCGCTTTTCGTCATTCGTCCAATCTCCGCACCAGCGATTCTCTATCACGTGAGAGTGACAACCGCTCCGCGGAAATCAGACGAGTGATGAATGAAAACACGAAAGGCGACACCCTACTGATACTACACATTTGATATTGGGACCAACCACTTTATCACTATTCTTATCATACTATTATTGCTACACGTTTGATACAAACTTGGCTCCATATGCTATTGCTGAAATTAGGATTACTCGTGGAGATCTTTTTCTAAAAAATTGTATGAAATATGGACATGAAAGTCGACGTTTCAAGAGAAATGGAAGGATAAACAAAATGGATATTTTGTCATTTGAGTGGAAGAACACGTGGACATTCTCATCAACAGTGCGGGAGTCATGTTCTATCCCGAGTTCGAACTCACAGAGGATGGACACGAAATGACATGGCAGAGCAATTACTTGGGTATGCAGCTGTTTTCGATAATGATGGAACTAAGTACTAGGGTGGACAAAAAAGGAATTATTGACAGTCGTTATTTTCTAGCAGTATGACTTTATTCCTAGCGGTCGTCACTGCGAAGTGAGCGACGACCGCTAGTAATGAAGTTAGACTGCTTCAAAATAACGGCTGTCAATAATCCGTTCTTTTGTACTATTTAAGTACCTAAAATAACTATAAATTTATTATTTATGTAATTTGAATTGCTACTCCAAATATGAGTAATCCATCTGACTGTGATGTATATCTCTCTCTAAGCGTAAGTAGGATGACTCAACCGAGAGACAGAATATTAATTTCTTTATTGTTTGATCAGACATAAACTAATGAAAGATCGCAGTCGAAAAGACAACTGCAGGTCCATTTCTCCTCACTGAGCTACTCCTTCCTATAATACAGAAATCCAAGGAAGGAAGAATTGTTAACGTATCCAGTGGTCTGCATCGAAGAGTAAGTATATTTTCTTCTCTCTAGAGACTTTCAAAAAGTCTTTCCACGTTGCAAAAGATGTCAAGAGTGTGTCATTGGGTCGAACAAAATGGCATAATGGGGGTTCTAAAACGATAAATTTGTAGTCATTCTTCTCCGCAGCGCTGTCCATCAGAGGATGAGACAACCACTCTCCGGAGAAGAATAACGACAAATCTACCGATTTAGAACACCTGATATCTTTGAGAAATTGCAAATGTTTCAGTCGAGACCAATCGATTTGAAGACGGTCGATGACAAGTCCCAATACGGAACGATGGCACCGTACACTAGAAGCAAATTGGCTAATGTGAGTTGGTTCGTTCAAATACTTATTCTAGCGAGTTCACCGTTCGCTAATACGCTTAACGGATCAGAATTCAAGGATATTATTTAATTTGACCTTGAAATCTATTAAAATGTAATGTACGGAGCTACCTCGTCCGATTTCCCTATTAAAAGCACGATTAGGCATCGTAGTTGTTGGAAAATGAGTGCATCATTTTTCACCTGTGCGCTTCGGTAGTCAGAGACAATCGCTAGTCAAAGAGCAGAGACGACAAATGATGTTCTTGATCAGGCGCATGATAGAAGTATACATTTTACAGGTAATGCACGCGCGCGGATTGACCAAACATCTGCGTGACAACGGAATATTCAACGTGACTGCCAATGCACTTCATCCCGGAGTAGTGGCAACGGACCTCCATAGACATCTCTTCCTGTTCAAACCACCTTTGAATAAGATCAGGTAAATACGAATAAGAACTGCCAATAATCAACCTCCGTCAGTTAGGATCTGACATATGCGGCATATAAACTGTCAATATTGGCAGTTTCAAACTGAAAAAGGGGAATTGTCAGTTTTTTCCTCGTTTCAATATGCAGAGGTCTCCTCTTTCTCTTAGAAATGGTCTCTGATAGGGTTTCGAAATCGGTAGTCAAATTCATTTCTGATTCTTCCATTCTCAGCGGAGCTATTATCTCTACCAGCGTTAGCCAACAGCTCCGCGGAAAATGGAAAAATTACAAATGTATTTTACGACCGATTTATAAACCCTAGTCTCTGAAACAGAAACTGAACCTCCATTTTTTGGGAAAACTTGTTGAGGACAAAAAAAACAAAAAAACAGTAATTCAGTGAACTATTCATGAAGAGCGAGGCACAAGGCGCCAGAACTTCTCTATTCCTCGCTCTTTCTCCGAAGGTTGAAGGAGTCACGGGAAAATTCTTCGAGTAAATATTGCACCATTACATGTCCAAATTTTCATTGAGACTCGAAAATCATATATGAAGATAAGTAAATCTTGCGTTTTAACACTTTTGTAAATGATGATGAAAAATGAAATGTTTTAAGATAAACAAGAGTCCTTTCAGCGACTGCAAGGAGGCTAAATTCCATCGGGCAGCATCCGTGGATGAAGACTGCAGTAGTCTGCGAGCGTACAGTCTGCGTGAAGTCGGGCTCGCCCTATGATCTTTTGCCTCACCATTTGGTGAAAAATAGTGTGCATTGCGCCATAACGGCGGTAAAGGCAAAGGATGATTGCGCTCCTGTCCTTACTAGGCATCTCTTTTTGGAAATAAGTGCATAATTTGTCGGCTTTGCTCTTCGGCTAGTAAAGACGACAAATGATGCGCTTATTTTCCAAAAAGCGATGCCTAGTTCTTACCACCATTATGGCGCAAATCCTTATGGCGTTTCTGTCTTTCTACCACCCCCCCCCCTTTATTCCCTATTGACTTTGAGATGTTCCAGTTGTTGTTCAATTTGAGCGCTTAATTTGGACAATCATATTTTTTGTTGAAACTTGAAGAGATTAATCTGTATTTGATACAGAAGTTCACCCTTTTGGATAAAGTTCACCTTATTACCATCGTCAATCACAAATAACATTGGCAACACGAACTTGAACAGCTTGATGGTCGACAGGCGTTCGAAGCGACTTTTGCCCTCCGTGGAATAGCCTTACTCCTCGGAATGAGCTTGATATATGTGGACTGTGGTGTGCTAAAGTGCATCCTTGTACATCAGCTAATGCTGATGTCGCAGGGCCTCGGTTGCTGGATGACAAGGGCTTAAGTGAATGAAAATTGCCACGTCAGCGGAGCAAAGACGGCTGACTAATTTGCACGGGGCGCAAATAACAACGTCTCCTCACTTAATGAACTGACTATTGACACCTTTCTTGGGCGAAATGGCGCACACCGCCATTTACACTATCACCATTCGCGTGCATTGTCCGTTATATTTTGTGGAAAACACAATCGATTAGTTTGAGTTGCGCTGGTTATCCGAGTTTATAAACCCATAAACATCATTCCGCCAACGATATTTGAGTGCCACTCGAGTCATGCAACTCCTCCGGTCGTGTTGCCTGTTCATCGCCATAAGCGTTGTCATCCGGGCTCGAGAACAGGCAAGTGTTTGACTAGGTGTAAGATATGAATATTTGCGCCATTATGTTCAAGTAAACACCGAGGCCCTCCATTTCACCATTCTGGCGCAAGTGTTCATGACGCAGTTTGGGATTTCGCCCCCTCATTTAGGCCGTGGGTGCCAAAGGTCAACTAATGTGCGGCGACCAACCACTGGCGAACACAAGAGTCAAGCTGTGGGATATGAACACGTGTGAGTTGTTCTTGGCAAAACATTGGCAAAAAAGGCGTTGGAACATCATGCAACGAGCAATCATCGTTGCTAATTCTAAGAAACAATCTTGATCACGCTGCTGCCCTTATGTTGGTTTAAAAAATATATATACAACAGGTTTTCCCTGCGCAACTTGCGTTGCAGGGCCAATTCCTGACCAAAACGTGGCAACAGTCTATACGGATTCCGAAGGACACTTTGAAATTCAGGCAATGTTGTCAAATTAAAACTTGTATCTTAAATTCGATTCTCAGGGATCAGTGGATGACTTTTTCACAATGGACCCCACAATCAAGTTTTATCACAACTGCAACAATAAGGGCATTCTGGGACTTCCCGCAGTGAGTATTTTTGAGTGGCAACAACCCAAAAGGGCTACATCATTAGGAACATTGTGGATCGCAGAGTACAAAGAAATTGTATTCATTTTATCTGCTTGATTTTTCACTATAATACCAACCAGGCTTACACGGCTAATTATTGCTATTTCCAATTTAAGCTGTGCATGCGCGAATTCATCTACAACATTCCTAAGGCATACATCTCAAGTGGCGTCGTTCCCAAAACGTGTGCCAAATTTCCGATTAGCCAGTTTCAATTGTTGGGGCATTTTCAGCTTCTACGATTTCGGAACACCAAATCTCGAGGCGAGGCTGCATCACGAGCAGACAAAGTGCCTATGAACTAAGGTTGGCAGTTAGACTTCGAGATCAGTTATGTTTCACGCAAGCCATAAGTGTCAAGATAAAGGAAGATGAAGAATATCCGAACTATATTATGTACATTAGGGATGAACGTGCGGGACCGGCACTGCGGGAGTGGAAGGAGAAATGAAGAATGTTTGAATAATTGCGGGACTGCCGCATCATTGCCTCTCACATGCAAATACTCCCGCGGGAGTGCTAGTCCCGCAGTGGTCCCGAAATTTCATTTCACCATGTTTTCGATGTGAAACATATATTTCGAAGCCGACTCCCCTTCACCATTTCTCATTGCGAGACCGGTCGGCACTGCGGGACTACCGCGGGAGTGACAGGAATGCGCGGTCTCGCACATGAATTTGCATGAGAGGCGCAAAGAAACGGCAGTCCCGCACAAAAAATAAAAATTATCATTTTTCGCGTCCACTCCCGAGTCCGGAAATGAACAACTCTAATGTACATATGATCACCCTAATAAGTATGATACATTCGAGAATTTTATAAGACAGGATCACGATAAATAATTACTTATATCGTATATTTATAAAGTCTATTGCATCAGTTGTCTATTGTATCGTATATCAGTTGTATTATGCATCCTATCTGAATTCATATTCCTTGTACGCGTCTTATACTTGGATGCCACCCTGGTCTCTCATTTTTACGTAATATTTCGTCGTTGCGGAATATGTTTCAACTGTGAGATAAATTGACTAGAGCAACAGCTCAGTTAGGATCCATAATAATTATTGTTATGCCCACGAAGCCCGATACTCTGAAAAGTAGACCTCCGTCTCCGACTTCTTATTCTCATGGTGCTCGAATGTGCTGCTGGAAATTTATTATTTCCTCAGAACAAAACCTCGGCCCTACGCTTTTCTGAACTGTCGCAGTCTAAAAGTGACGAAACACGGCGGAAATCCATAACGATATGTGAGCATCTGCAGTTTGTTGCATTAGTTCCAGTCAAAGATGTTCTGGATGAAGCTCTTATTTTAGGGTGTAGCTCACGTTATTGACAGCCGCTTATTGCTAGAGATCAACGGTTCAAAAATGGTAAATTTGTCGTCATTTTTCTCTGTCGTGCTGTCGTCTATCATGAGACAACCGCGCTCCGGGAATAATGACGACAAATTTACCGTTTTTGAATCCCTACTAGTGATCTGACTTATTTCCTAGCGGTTGTCTCAGCGAAGTGAGAGAAAAAGATATTGTTTTACCAAATCGTAGACGTGACTGAGCTTTGTGGGGTCACTGCCCACTGGATACGGAGTGCAGAATGTGGAATAAGCCATGAGACAAACCTGCAAAGCACATAATGAAATTTACACTGCAGGAAATATGGCTCTTCCGAACGCAATCATCTCTATTTTTGCTATTGGAGATCTAATAATTGAAAATGTTTTGTAATTGTTTCCGTAGGACGAGCAGCCAGTGAATCAGCGTTAAAAATGATGCTGACCAAAACTTACATGCGCTGTGAAGCATATGAATTCGTTCAGCGCACATGGCAGATAGAGCGTCGAGCACTGAAACATATTTGCTCGCGTTAATCATTAGTGTGGGCTGATCGAGTAGTAGTTTTCATTTTCGCGTCGTTCTCTCTTGCCCGGTCGTCTTTTCAAATCGGTTCTCGATATCAGATCCATTCGATTACTCGGGTACGCGCGAAAAGCCGACTGAAAAGACGACCGGAAACAAGAGAAAATGATGCGAAAATATACAATACTGCCCGATCGGCCCAAACTATTTGCGTCATGCGCTAAATTAACTTAGTCTTCAACTTTTGGCCAAAATTTATTTTAAAAAAATCATTTTTGCACGAAAGTCAGTGAGCGCACCCGAATATTCGAGGACGAAGCAAACTTGGAGTGGAGTGAAAGTCCCAATATGTGCCGTTTAGCGTAAGTACTCCGACTGACACGGTAGATGAAGATGGACGGCTAAATGCCACAGAATTCTATTTAGATTTTGATGAGAAAATCTCGAAATATGCAATGTTTTGCTGAATCTTGCCCTTTTGCCCTGACATTTTCGTGGGGAAAACATTCTTGGTTTAATAATGTAAAAGGAGCTAACTATGAATGAGAGCGCGTGCCCAATGATGATGACTATTGTAGCGATCTCCATCTTAAACCACTCTGAAAAAATGTTTCAAAAATTAGTTATTCAGCAAAAGACAAGTGAGTCATGCAGATTTACGCCATAAAGGTGAAACTGATAATTGAGCCGTTTGAATGACGGAAACTATGGCACATCTGTCCATTTCAAAGATTTTTGCGCAAATGTTCATGGCTCACTGTCTTCAACCCGTACTACCTCGCTTGAAGTGCATGATGACATTGATCGAGAAAGGAAGTAGAATCTGAAATTATTATGAGTCGCAAATGAAAAGTCAACCATATGTGTCTCAATTTGTTAAATTAATTAATCATATGAAACATATGCTAAATCATTACTGGTTGTCAGATAAACGACGAACTATTATATTAAGCAAAATTAGGGAGAGACACGGTCAAAAAGTAGTGAACGTATTCGAAATAACAGTTCGTTTAGGATGTATAATGACCGTTAATTTTATTCAAATATAATGACGAACCAGCGCTGCGGGCAGCAATATCTTCGACAGCCGCGACGTCCCGTGCTCTTCGTATTTGACATAGAATAGAGCTACCATTCTTTCGATCGACAAGCTTAGAACGACGAGAACAAGTTGTGTGTAGCCGTAGTTGTTGAAGTCGTCGACCACCCTCTGTATTTTATTCGAAAATGACGTGTAGGACAGGCGTCAGCTCTAGTTTTTCGGTTTTCCAATGACAACCCCTTTGACAGTGCTTCCATCATGCATCATATTGCATAATTTTGCCACGATAGTAAATAATGCCTATTTCATAATATTTGATGTTCTACCTGAAAAGGCAGTGTCTCATTTCCGTGGATTAGCGCCCTTTTGAATATGACAACTGTTCTGACGCCGAGAAAGAAGGGCGTCCCGCCGATGACGAAAAAGATGAGCAACACCCTAAATTTATAGTCAATCGATTTCAATGATCGTTGCTGGTGCTGCTGTTTGCTGCAATTTAAGAAGCATTATTTTTTTCACCTCAACCAAAATCAAGGCCCCATGGTAATAGGGTGGAGGATTTTCGATTTGAGATCTGATTTTTTTCCTGGAAGTAGGTATGGGCGCCCTAATGAACGTCGTGAACAGATTTGGTCTGAAAATATTTCGCAATCGTTTTACAGAGGTATTTCATCATGATGGTTG
>JACMIF010003088.1:0-12073 GCA_014805445.1 Diplogasteroides magnus
GACGAGGATGAATTTAGAGTTGAAGATTGTTATCCAAAGGATGAACCGGGTCAATTTGAGAAGACGCAAAAAGAAATCAAAATGGTCGATAATCAATCGATAATCTGAAGAATTCTGAAAAAATGTTCAGATTGATGCAAATCGACTCACGGGAACTGAAGAATTGGACGATTCAAACGATACTGAATTGCAAACGATGAGAAAGTTGGTCATTTGATTGAGAATTGAGTGAATGTTTGAATTAGACATCGTGGAGATGATGATGGATCAGCGAAGAACGCCAAAACTTCGAAGGAACGACCACGGGGAAGTCATGGAACAAAAAAGAGTGAAAAGTAAGTGACCGCGACGCGTGTGCGATGCGTTGCGGTCGACGATTTCAATGTGAATGTTGAGGCAACCGGGATCAAAGGAAAAAAGAAACAGAAATCGACCATCCAACAAACACGTACGTGCCTTCGACGGAGGAATCTCTCAGAAGAAATTATTTCAGATCCAGAGAGTTCCAAAAGAAAGCAGGGAAGCCTGAGTACTTGAGGGAGCCCCATGTAGCACCTTTTCTAAACATACCCCGATATCTGGAATAAAATGTTTAAATGTTAAATGTGCGCTGAGGAAAATACACAAAAACCGATATACATAATTGTGTCATGACCACTTTTATCAATTGCTTCTCGTTATTGCAATGCTATCAATAATTCTGGAAAAATCCACGTGGAAAATTATGTATGACCTCCAACTGCAATATATCGGAACATCCGAAGTTCTCAGTCTAAAGATCCCTAATTTCATTCATACAATTTAGAAGTAAACATGTGCACAGCCGTTGAAAATCATCCACCTTCATCGTTGTGTTTGCCTTCGACAAAAATCGATGGAACAAGAAGATCCTCAAATAAGAAAGATGTGTGTTTGATAGTGCATTAGTGTACTGTATCTTCTACTACGGGTTCTAAATCATTAGTGAAGTTCACTTCTCATTTGTCTCACTCATCTACCAATCGTACAGTTATTCATCAATGTAATATGTCAGACTCCTGTTGATTACCTCAACACTACGTTCCCTGGCTGATTTGTCCATTTCCCTCAAATCTCGTGTAATAGAAATCGACGAGAAATTCACACGATTCCGATTGGGCATAATCAGTGTCTGAATATGGTTGTTACACTCTTTTCCATTAGATTCTCACATCATCGTATTTCCTCAATGTAACATCTCTCCTCAGGATGTTCAACAATGATGAAGCGGAAGGATCTCCGCTATCTGAATAAGTCTTCCATACTCAATGAGAGGTAAGATTCCTACTAATCGGATGAGGGGCGAGTCTTATTCCATCTGTTATCGACGTGTATTCTGTGTAGGGTCGATGGAGGGAGGATCTCATATTGAAAAAGAATATTATCTGACAAATGATATTTGCCCAGTTGCGTACTTGGACGGATTCTCCGTTTCGGGGAGGGAGTGGGTGGAGTCATTGAGATGAAGTGCTGGCTTCTTCTGCAAAACCATTCTGTTCACATCATCACCCTCCCCTTCTTTGCCTGCAATACCACTGTATTGTCGGTCAATGCAGAAGAAAGAGATTGTTGTCCCTTGACAACTTCCAGAAGTCTGAATAAGTTTCGTGGGTCACAGAACTAAGAGAATTGATGTTTAGAGCCAGTAATCGATTGGTTCGGTCCAGAAAAACCTCAATTCCATGTCCCAAATGCGATTCCTCAGTGCAAAGTTCTCTTCTACGAGGTCTACAATTCTTTGAGAAATGAGTTCCCTTCTGAAATGAATTGCATTCTCAATATGAACATTAATGTTATCACTAACTGTTGCATTGTGTTGCACCATCGTTCTTCTCCAGAAACCACCTGAATATTCCAATATGATTTTATTCATCACATAAAAAATCTGTCACCCAACCACAGATTGTGAACGTCCAATCTGTAATTATTAGAATACCTGCATAATCATTCTATCACTCAGCCACAGTTATATCTGTGGCTAGACGACAGATTCAATTTTGGGTCCTCAATCTACAGATTAATCAACAGATTTTTTGTGTGAGATAGTTCCACACACCTTTTCTCCCTTCCTCCTCCTCATTAATTCGTCCATTCTATCCTCTTCAAAGTCGTGCAATACTCGCATTTCGTCCTCATCCAAGTACAATTCTGAAAACGTATATGTGTTTCACGATCTTAATAAACTCTGGATGAGAACTCCAATGCGATCAATGCGTTTTTAATGACATATTCTATTTCTGAATGAACGTGTATGTTTCACGATCGCAATAAATTCTAAAACAATGGCTCGTAAACAATATGACTCGTCATCGGATCTAATAGTTTCAACAGAACCAATTCTTTCTATGTTGCAACTTGCTACGTACTCATCGATACGTCCAATCCCTTCCTCATCCTTCTTTTGGGCGTTCGATCGCATCTTTTGCAGAAGAACTGTAAAACATTTATAAAGAATATGATAGTTAAGGAAAGCGAAACCTTGCCGATGAATGACGAAATCGTGATAAAATGAGTGATGAGAGTAAACGGAGGAGGCAGAATGGAAAGAGAATTGTATTCCAGAACCTGGAAGTGTTCAGAAGAATTCAGAAGAAGTTACGGTACCTGATTATATTGTTGAAAGAGCCAAACCTCCTGAGAATGTTCGTTCGTTGCGTTGAAGATATTGCTGAGCAAATCAATTGAAAGAGCGAATTAAAGCTATCTAAAACGCTGATTTTCTACATTTTTGATTGGTATAATTCGCTCGATCAGAGATGACAGCTCATCGGAGAATATATGAATGAGAAATGTACTTTCCCGCACAAAATTCTCGTTTTCAAAACCCTAATATCAAAGGTACGACAAGAGCAGAAGCCAATGGATAGTTCACGTACTTGAATATAGCTATGAGTATGGAAATGAGTAGAATATTGGATGTGAGACAGAATGCAACCATGAGGGAAGGAGGCACGAAATGGCCAGCTACGCACTCATCTGAATAAAGAATGTACTGCATCCATAGTTAGTAGACTCAGTACCATCAAGAGTGTCCTCATCACAACTGATGATCTCAGGAGCGTACACCTCCCCATACAACATGAAATAGGGCTTGTAGAAGATGTTTCTGACCAGAAGAGGCTTCCAAGGCTCGTAGGGAAAAGTTGTGGTCTTAATTAGGAAGGTGATATTTGAGAAAGGACCAAAGAATGAAGCTGAAACCTGTCTGGCGATTCCGAATGCCATTAGAGATACGAGAAGAAGGACGATGATGTAGGACATGGCTACAACCTGGAAATGAAATGTGAGTGAAGGACAGTCAGGATAGATAATATACCATCTGTCCAGCCATCACAATATACGGTCCGAGTATGGGATGTACCAGTAAATAGTCCAAGATCTAAAAATAGTCATTTTTCTTTTAATAAAGGATCTCTGCGCCTTCATATGCCAAAGGACATTGCTGCATACCAACAAGACCTTGCCATAATATCTCGTTTCCGGGTTCAGTCTGCAATCGTCAAACTATAATTGTTGTTTACCGAAAATGGAACTGCAAATATGCATTTGTAGCTTACCTGAAACCGAATCCAACAAAGTAGAAAATGAGCGCGAAAGTCGTGAGTAGATTCCAGTATCGAGAGAAGAAAACGGAACATTTCTCACGAAGAGAAGGCTCATCAACGATGATTAACTGTTGTTGGATAATATTTAGGGTTTCGTTATCATAGTGCATTTGTCATTCTTCTTACCTCCGCCGAGCTGTTGTCTCTTCATGATACAGATAACCGCTCAGCGGAGGTTATGCGAAGGACAACTGCACTAATTGCTTTGATAAGAGACCCATATTAGTAATGATTACATAAAATCAGAGCAAACCTTTCTTATGTGTTCACTGGCGAAGGCAAATTGATACGCGAATAGAATCCATTCAAGGAATGTTGGACTGAATTTTTCATTTGTTTCATATTCAATTCACTGTGAAACTGACATTGAAGGACAATCAATGAGTAGAACATAGATGAAGGCAATGAGCCAGAGATGAAAGGACATACACCTCAACGAATATTGTGTACTAGGGTGTCGTCATGTCCCTACTCTCTGGGGTGCGGTTGTGTCTGAATTTTAAAGACAACCGCACCGATGACCGTGAGAGTAGAGACATGAGGAATGCACTAAAGTACTCACATGCGACATAGAATGATTACGAGGAAAATGAAAGGTGTTCTTTTCACTAACCATGACCAGAACTTGCATATTGGAGCAGAGTAGAACGCTCGGAATCGAGAAAGTACAGGCAATGTTGTTGTGGGCTGCAAATAAGCCGTTGCAGATAAATTGAAGTGTATGAAAGTAACCGTAATGACACTTGTCATAGAAGTGGCGATGGAATTGAATGGAGAATCGCCGAAGTAGACCTGCAATTATGAATGATACTGTGCTAGACTGCTCATTTGACCATTATGTCACCAATATCTATGCTATTCTCGAGAGAATTCATTTAGAGACCTCACTTTTGGTTTCAATCGATGAACAACATTTCCTGTCATTTCGTCCATGTTTATGAGTGAGACAGAACCATCGAAAGAGGAACGACGAGGTGAAAACAACTGAAAGCGACAATGAAAAAGACATTTCCATGTTATCCTGACCTTTCGAATTCTTTGCATGAATGTCTGTGGCCTTTTCTCGCTCTGTCGACTACGGTAGGCATTGATGAAGGATATGGACTTAAATAAATAATTGTTTATTGCAAATGAACGAAGGAACCTCTTCCAGGCCGCTCTCATCACTGTTTTCTTCTGAATTCTCTTCAAGAGTTGGTCGACTACGCATTCGAGGAGACAACTGAATGAAGAGAAGTGACCAATGTCGATCTGATAAGTGACCTCATCGGTCTTATACGACAGCAACAATACAGCGGGAGGAAGAAGAAGTGCCCCGAGTACACGGAAACTTGATCCACTAAACATAAAATCCGGAATTTGCGGTTGAAAGACAAGGCAAAGCCGTGGAATAACTTCGCATCTGTCCGTTTCATCATTATGGCACAAATGTCCATAGCGCTCATCTCACCCGATTTTTCTCACCTTACTCGAAGTCGTCCGTGCCACAACTCAGCCAGAAGCATCTGACAACTGAAACTGTCTTGATCTTGGATAAACGATGAAATGTTCACCATTCATGTCCCAGGAACGTCTTGTTGTTTGCCAGAACAGCCAGAGAAAGACAAGTGTTGTGTCCCCATTCGGGTCTTTCTGCAGTCAATAGTTGAAGGGTCGACTCTTCGTTTCCTTCATAACAACAATCGAGGAGAGAGAGGGAATCAGTGATGAAACGACTGAATTAATTAAAATTCGTGGTTATTCTCAATAAGAAATGTCGGATAGATCTTCAATTTCTTGTGCATTACTATATAAAGAATGTTTGAAGCATACTTCAAAATGATTTGATTTGAGCGAATATTCACAAAGGAAAGTATAAAAAATATACTGACTCTGCATGCTCTCTCAATGTTTTTGCCATCTCAACCTCCAAGTATTCACTTTCCACAAGACGAGCGATCGCCTTGTAGAGACGAATGGCACAGAGACTGAAAATGATCTAATGTTTACAACAATCTTAGCGTATTAGGCATTCTTGAGACTGCCTTCGTGTGATATTGAAAGAAAATGAATAATGAGAAGGTAAAATGATCGAATACGCAACAACGATAAAATATAATGCTGTGTGCATTAGGTGCCACGATCTTTGGCTTACTCTCCTTTCATACGTCGCAAAAATGTTCGCAAATGAAAGTACCTCTTGGCCATTGCATCTTCTCCGTGTTGCCACATGCATCTTTGTAGAGAAAAACAATAGAAATGAATTTTATGTAATTGTCACCTGGCCATATCGGGTCTCCTTGTCAAAATGGCCCATATGATAAGATCGTTGAATGGCTGAGAAAAGTCTCCGCTGGCTGAAATTTCCCGATATTTGCACATACAAGATGAAGATTTTACATTCATTCTGCTCCATGGTGTCCTTGCGTCGTTTCTGAGCAGTCATGGGGATTTAAAAAGTTACTGGTCGTCTCTTACCCCATTTGTGCTTTTTGCATTTCCATCGAATGATTGTTGACTCAAATTTCTTTCTCTTCTCCTAGAGTACCTGCTTCTGAAGCTGAATGAGGTGTATAATGACTTGTAGTTGCCTCCCATTAACTTCTCAACGATTTCCCCTGAACATATTTGGTTTCATCTTGTCTGTTCTTGTAATCCAACCTATCTGAGGAACAGTGAACCTCTTCTGTCCGTCATCATTCGTGCAGAGAAAACAGATGCTGTGGGAGGTATTCTCATCCTGTATGATCATATTCAATATAATCATATCTGGGGTTGGTTATTTGACTACATAATGGATTATGTTTCACAGGGGCATGTCGCCAATTATGTAGTATAATAGCCTTGAAACATATCCCATAAAGTAGTCAAACTGCCATACATAATATGCACTAACCATGTTGTACAAGTGCTCCAGTCTGGCAAATGACAGGAATTGCTTCATCGATACACCTTCAAAGATCTCATTTCATTCTCACATGAATATTCTCACCATGTTCTAGTAGACACTCAACAAAGTCCACCCTCTCAAGCCTCAATGCCTCTTGCATCGCCGGGTACAATGACTGAAATTGTTGCTATCTAAGACAGTTTTACTCTAAGAACCAACGGTCGTTGAGAACTGTTCCTCGGAAGTTGGCGAAGTAAAGCACGCCCTTGCAACGTCGACACGATTCCACGCAAGGGCCAAGGACAACTGGAATTTTGAGCTCATGTTAGCTGGTTTTGGACTTCTATCATTGGGTACAGCTATTTAGGAGAACATGTATACCTGATCTGGGAGTGTAAAGTGTTCTCCTCTCGTGATTGCAATGAGAATTGCTTGATCAACATCAACTTTCTTCGAATCATCATCACAATAGCGGTAGATAGTCAACTGTAACGACAGAATTGATTCATCCAAAGATGGTTTCCTATCACCAAATCTTCTTTTTGTGCACACTGCATAATCTGATCCAATACATGATGGGGATTGGGAGATGAAGGGAAAACTGTGGAGACGAGAGACAAAAGTTGGCCCTTCACTTCATTGGGGAACACCCTCAAATGATATCACCAATATGTTATGGTTGAATGTGTATCTTTACGTCTGTAATTATTTGATCCATAATTGGGTATGTTTCTCGAATCAAATCAAATTCAACTTTTTTGAGTCTGTTTCAGCATAAGAAACCACAAACCCATTTGAATCAGCATATCTGGAAGCGAATGATATGAGATCGGAAGCCCGTCCACTTCCATCACAAACGATAACAGGAAATCGAGGCTCACTGATGAAGAAAGTAACGTTTTGAAGAAGAAGGAAGTCTAACCTAACGAGATATCTGTGAACACTCGCAATAGTATTCGTGCCTCCTTCCAGAACAGCTCCCACTACAGGAATTGTCCTAAAACAATGGAAGGAAGGAACTCTCTTGACAGATAACAAACCTGTTTCCATGCCCGAGATGTAATTCAGCAAGATATTCTTCAAAGCGAATACGCAGCTTCAAATCAGCCCCGTGTCTAAATGATCGAATGTTTCTGTCATTTATGAATATCCAACCTTCCTTCAGTTCCATTATCAGCCAGTAGAAAGTAAGTGTGATGATCGTTCAGCACAGAAAAACCGTTACTGTAGCGAAATGATTTTGTTGTTTATTTAATTATTTATACCAATTAGAAAATGATTTTGCCTCGTAATTTACAACTGCGTCCAATCCAATTAGGCGATCCTGAAAATCATACCATGATTGAAGAAATCGACTCAGGAATGCTCAATCTGATTTTATGTTCACCGTGTTACTTATGTCAAACGCAAAAAGGAATGAGAAGTAATCTGAATCAGATTTTTTCTCTCAATTTTTTACCTTTCTCCTCAGTGTTCCCCACGGAGCGATACCAATCGTAACTATCTTAGAACGCATTCTGCAATGTTTCAGTATTTGGGGAATGGCTCAAATAAGGACCTCGTTGTTATTCCAGCTTCATCCATGGCCAATGCTACATGTTTGGCAACTCCTGAATCCACTCCTGAAGTTATTATCCAAGCACCAGTCGTTTGAGCTGCCTGAATTTGGGCGGTTTTGCTGTTCTTCACTTATAAACTGAATTTTGGTCCCGGTAGCATTGATTTATTTGATCTTTTATATTTCCCTACCTTGAGAAGCCCTTCACGAAACTGCCGGCCCAGTTTTTCCTGTATTCTGCAATCGAATATTACAAGTAGATACGCTGCTTAATTACGTGATCTTGCAGGCTTCGTTTCCTGATTTATGTAAGAAAATAAAACTCATACTCGAAATTGCTCATTCCTCCATGAACGGTGATTACGAGGCGAGGAAGTTCGAGGTTCCAAATCTGCAACATTTATTACATAAAAAAGTACCCTTCGTTTCATCTGCACCTTCTCGAATACGTACATGACATCGGCAGGATTGGAATCATACGATAGACGAAGGTAGTGAGCCTTATGAGCATGTGCGCCTCCCTGATAGTAATTTTTAATTCTTATTCTGCATATTGTAAAAATGAGCTACTTGGCGTATTCAGACGTTTATGCTTAAGATTGTTTTTACGATTGAAGTGTGTCTCACCTGGAATACGATAGTTCCAAAAGCATCAGTTGGATAAGTCTTAGTATGCGAGATGATGGACCATCGCTTCGGTTCCCCTCCAATATCGTCAGATGCTTTAGCGAGGGGAATTTGATTATGCATAGCCATCTTGCGACCACAACCACATCTGAAATAACATTGAAATGTTATGTTAGGACGTAAACAAAAATAAAAGACGGTGTAAAACTGATGAGTCACAACTTGTGAGAGTTGTGTTTCATGCAATGCTTATATTATCTTGATTGCCGTTATTTATACTAGGATTGACGTCTTCTCTTTTATAGGAACTATTTAACGACATGGAGAGCCCAGACCTGTCGCTTCCTCCAACTGGTAGATACCGTATACACTGTCTTCGCTTGAAAGTATTCTGGATCCACGGCTTTGTCAGTTTTTCTGACTGAAACTCTATATTATCAAGATAAGTCTTGACACATACCAGACTACTTGCGAACTCATTCGAATTGTCATTGTGCAGAGGATCGGATTTCCCATTACTTCCCACTCTAAACAAAATATTAATTTTTTTACTATTTGACAAATCCTCTAAAATCAGTCAACTTACTTGAAGTACTCATAACTGGAATCAGACTGAACGCTGTTCTGTGTCAGTTTCCTGCGTATTGGGTTGACTGGAATGTCAAGAGTGGCTCCGAAGGTCGAATGAGATCTATGTATTTCTTTTTATATAAAGATGTAAATGCAACAGCGAAACCGTGATTTGGGCATCAGCAGATCTTCGCTGTCTACCACGGGACTACCTAAACATTCATTGTGTATGAAAGATTAGAAATGTCTTTACGGACCTATTCTTTCAAAGCTTCCATCCCCGTCGTCCTCTTCCATGCAAAGAATCTTCTACTCAGGAATCTAAAAGGTATTATGAACAGTGAAAATGGCAGGCAATTGCTGGTGAATAGCCAGTGAGATTCGAGTGAGGAAAGTATGCGGAATCAATGCAATATCATGCCGTTTCATGAAAATGCAAATGAGTGAATGGAGTGACTGTGGGAGCATTTCACTTCTCCCAAAGAGAACCATTTCAATTGATGCGATATGACAACAGCGATAAAGTTCACAGAGATTATCGTTTGCACAATAGTGAAAATGCCAATCGAACCATTGAAAAGTGTGCTGAAGGTGTAATTGGAGGGCGATGATGGTTCAGCCAACGAAAATTGCACTTCTACTCGTGTGAAAATTGCTCGTGAAACATTTCAGTGAAAATTTTATCGATTGAAGGTTCGGGTAGAACATCAATGAGTTTGAATTAAGGTATCTACATCACTGGTGCCAAGCGAATGCTCATTATTTATTGGCGATTCTAAATATGTAAAATTGTCGTCATTCTTCTCCGCAGCGCATTTGTATCAGGGTATGAGGCAATCGCTCTGGGGAGAATAATAACAACAAATTTAGCGATTTAGACCCCCTGTTATTTATTACTATAACAATCATAAAGGGCATGATTTGCCATTCGTTGCTCAACAATGTGCAACTCCGAACAGCTAAACTAAAAAGATCCATATTTCCATAATCAGTTCATCTCGACAGATAGGAACATCACAGTGCCTATCAAATCAAAACACAAACAACAATACTCAACTGATTATTAACCATCTTTTGTGCAGACAAACAATTCTTTACTACATTACATCTACACAACATTCATTATTCACACATAGGGATCACAAGGCAATTGAGTCAATCGTCTCCTTGTGATCCCCGTAATCCCTTCCATATCTTCTCGTTATTGCAGCATCGTCAATAATGCGAGAAGAGTATTAGAATCATGCTTGGAATTGCGTTCGAAATAATAATAACGTGTCCGAATGGTCCTTTCATTCCTTCATGTAATACTACAAATATTCCCTTGATGACATCATCACATTATCATCTGGAGTGCTTGCAGCTGATGTTGTATCTCGCTAAATGATTGTTTTATCATGATTCTTGTTTCCTTTTGCTCACTCTCGGTGTCGAATTGGTCGAAGAAGGTTCTGAATAGTTAGCGAGTGGCTCATAAGTAGGCACGAGGGAGAGTGGATTGGTCACTGTCGGAACTGCCTCAGAGTCCGATTTCGTTGAATCTGCACAGAATATTATATAAAATGTTGTTTGGACAATTTATTTTTAAATGATCGTTTTCAGTAATGCACACATGGCTATATCCCTTAGATGAAACATATTTCAAACCTTTATGATGTCTGTGCTCCACAATGATAGATGGAACGAGAAGATCCTGCAATCAATGTACTTTCTATCTAAACAAGACTATCAATACTTACATCAATACTTCTTCCTCTAGCAGATCTGTCCATTTCACGTAGATCTTGTGCTATAGAAGTAGATGAAGAATTGAGTCGTTTCCTTCGAATGGGCATCATTGCCTGAGGGAATTACCAATATCAACAATGATATAACAAACAAGGGTTTATAAATCGGGAGTAGAGTGCATTCGTCTGTTGTCTGATTCCCGAGGAGCGGTTGTCTCATTCATGCAACAGACAACAGACGAATGCACTCTACTCCCGATTTATAAACCCTATTACAAACTGACGTCATCGTATTTCCTCAGCGTTACATCTCTTCGTAGACTACTCAATAGTGAGGACGTTGAGGGACCTCTGCTGCCTTAAAGTGATAACTCATGATAACAAGGTAGTTCATACAATATATACGAAAATTAAGAGTGCTCAGCGCACATACAAATGAATGTGAGCTGTATGTCTTACCAATAGTGGGTGCTAGTCGTATTCCATCTGTTATCGACGTGTATTCAGTGTATTGACGACGAGAGGACGACCTGATGGAGGCATTTGAGGGGTGGATATGTTGCACTCTCATTTCATAAAGCCATTCTCCAAGAATAAGAATCTTTCCCATTCTCACTTGAATGAAGTCTCCGCCTCAGGCAATGACTGAGTGGAATCATTGAGATGGAAGATCATCTTGTCCTAAATTCATTCATTCTGTCTATTATGTTGTAGACGATGAATACCTGTCCGACTTGCATCGACTTTTTCTTTCCAAGTGAAGTGGACAACGATTGTTGGCCACGAACCACATCTACCAGTCTGAAAGGAGTAATTGATACAAGACAATCAATCAATAATAGTGCCCATGGGAGAATAACACAGTGAATGAATCTTCACCTCAATTCCATGTCCCATATCCTATTTCTGAGTGAAAAGTTCTCCTGTACGAGATCTGCCACTCGTTGAGACATTAGTTCCGTTCTCAAATCGTTGTCAATAAATCCTTCGAAACGTGTAAACTAGGGATCGCATTATGGAACATTCCTTATTTTTGGAATTCCAAAAATCGGTCTCCCTTCTTTTTGGAACAGTCATTCCTCCTTCATTTCTTTTTTGG
>JACMIF010003090.1:0-12123 GCA_014805445.1 Diplogasteroides magnus
TCGCCGCCACCGTACGGTCTGTCACCGAAATTCCTGCAAGAGGCATACGATATTGTGGGCTACATCGATCGATATTTGTCTCATTCATAAAATCATTGCTGTTTTCTAAAGCATAAGGTATTTCATCGAATCCCACGAGAAAGACCTTTTCCGTTTCTATTGCAAACACTCGATGAGCAATGCATTTTGCACTTCTATCATAAACACGTACAGACAGAATTTAAAATGATATTATAGATGTGGGAGCATACAGCATTCTTATGTTAGAAATATTTTCCATTTCGAAATAATTGCAGAGATTGCATTGCCAGGTAGTTCAGCACAACTTATTCATACCACACCTGCAACTCTAATACCCCTAGTTTCACAAGACAAACTACTGTTTCTACCAAATCTTTGAAATTGTTACAGTAACCCAACTACAGAATGGAAGTATAGTGTACGAGCTACAGTAACCCACCTCCTCGGTCCTCCCATGCCCATTCCGTCCCTCGGCATCGTTATGGCAACGTCAACGAAGTCTCCGATCTCGAACTTGCACGCGGCGAGCTGAAAAAGAAAATGCAACCAGGGATATTGGTAGGATAACGCATATGAGTCGTTTAGTGCATTCATCGTGATTTACTCTCTGAGATGCGGTCATTTCTGCATTCTACAGACAACAGCACCCCGAAGAGTAGAGGCGAATGCACTAAAAGACTCGCATGCGACATCCTAGCAACTAGGGATATTGGAGTTACCGGTAGGAGTTATTTAGTGAAACTGATTGACATAGCAATGAACACGATGGTGGTACTGATAATCATACACAACTTCTATTAAAAATTGGAAATAACCGAGTAACCCCCCTCCCCCACATTTTGTATAGTTCGACCATTTAAACGAACTGTCTTTATTAGGTCCAACCACAATCCCCAAAATAGACAATGGAATTTCCTCCACCCGCATTTTCAACAGTTGAAATGGCATAGTGGAATGTTTTTGTGGTGGTAAACATTTTCGTCATCCTATTTCGTGTGATATATTCAATGATCCGGGAAAAGTGTCTTTACACTTTGTTAGACTTCTGTAAGATATACAATGCTCAATTATTCTTGGTGGGGAAATTCGAAAAAAATGACCGGAGATTCAAAATTCTCACCGTCTTTCCGTCATCGACGCCACGCTGTCCGTTCTGCGTGCTGCCAATCTCGCGCATCGAGTAGCGAGGTCCGTGACGGTCGGGCGAGACTGCAAAATGAAAAGTTACAGATGATATGCGGAACCAAACACTGGACAGGGCTCGCGTCGATCCTTGTTTTTTTCAACTAGAACTAAACCGATTTTTGTTGCGAACATCATGCAAGGGCTTCATTTGCAGCATGTTCACTACAAAAATCGGTTCAGTTCTAGTGCAAAATGGAATATTTTCGTCTTGCAAGGCGGTCGCAATAAATTTTTCAGTGTGATCCAGTTCATACATGGGACTACTAAACCGACAAGAATAACACAAATTACTCAAAATAGTGACTAAATTGCTATAACGAAAAAGGCTTCCATCACACAACCGAAAGAAAAAAAATAGACTCACCGACAGAGAAGTCAAAGTTGGTGCCACGGCGTCTCGCATCAGGGTTCACCTAAGGCAAACAATAAATTAGCTGTTTGTTCAATTTTGCAAGTTTTAGATTTTTCAAAAACACAAGAGATACAACAAAAACAGAACAAATATGAACACAAACCTCCTTGATGAGTCCGGTCAGCTCACGCAGCGAACAGTCCAGCCTGTAAAAGAATTGGTTATCCCAATAGCCTATTTCCCCTCGAAAGAAACTATTTTAAAAGAATATTTGTGAAATAATTTGGTTAAATCGGAATTTAATGAATATGCGCATCTATTGAGGTAGAGCAATAAAGCTAACTTTCGAACTAGGGTTTCGAAATCAGTAGAAAACTACATTTCTCATTCGTCTGATGTCCGCGGAGCGGTTCTATAGACACGAGAAACAAGATTAGACGAATAAGAAATGCACTTTTATGCCGATTCAGAAGCCCCTATTTCGTACGAGTGCGAAGCTGAACTAGCGCAAGAATGACTACGAGCACTCACCAAGTGTACACTTGCAGCTCGTTGACGGGCGTGTTGCCGCGGCCGTACTCCATCAACTGGTGGTGACGCTGGTTCGCACAGAAGATGCGCAGAAGAAGAGGACACACCTAAACCATTTTAAATAATTCAAAATGAAATTCATACATGACAAACATAAATTTCTTTCGGAAAACGCGCAGCATTTTGGCAAATCAAAGCTTTTAATGAAAACGACTAAAACGCCGAGCAAATCAAAATACTCACTCAAATAGTTCTTTAAAAAATTATAATTTACGAATTTAGAATGAAATCAAAGACAAAATTCAAATATAAGAGGCCGAAAACGAGCTTAAAAACAAGATGCAGTGCACTGACCTTTTCCCTGTCGATGGGCTTCTCCTGTTGCATGGAGACCTGCGAGATGACTGTGGACGTCATTTCTGCAATTACTATACATAAAATCATAAATCATATGCATAAAATAACACCAATTAAAAGTACAACAAACCCGGTTTTCGAAACGCGAACTTCGAAAAAATGGCGGCGCGGCAAAGTTTGAACCCATTCGACTTACCGTAATCAGCGCGTTTTGCAGGGATTTCCACTCAGGAGTGTTTTCCTTATGTTTAGTTGAATTAATAAATTTAAAAATTGGCCAAACAAATTTAAATGCATAAATAAATATATTTATCATGACATTCACCACATAAAACATTCAGCAGCACAAAAATGGTACAGTACACGGCCAATTTAGCCGGTAAAGCGTATTTTCAGTTGTCATAGCAACGCACTGTAAATACGATGGAACGGCACGAATACAATTGTGTTACCTCGACTTGGACCTCTTGTATCTTTTCCAAATCTCTATTTTAGAATGCAATTGTTGGAAGAAACAAATTCCACGTCCAAGAAACGAAAGCCAATCAGAGATGAGCGCATCAAAGGTATGCCAAATTTTTATGTTTTTTGTCCAACTATGAAAAGTAAACTCATATCCGAGAAAATTACTTGCATGGTCTGGAATACCCTGTAATAAGTAGAAGTCTATCTCATTAAACCGTTTTTTTGAATATGAATTATCCTTTTTAAAGAAGCCGTAAACCGAGATTTTTCTGTCCTCAAGTCAACAATTTTAAATTCACATAAATATTTACTAAGTGCAGCAATAGTTTCGGGCCCACATGGTTTGGTTGTGTTTCACCGTCACATGTTTACGAAATTTGAATTCCCGCGCGAAAAATCTCAGAGAAGTCTCAGGGAAGCGTGGGGATTCAACTTTGAATTTCAATAACTTTGCTCAGAAAGAGTTTTCTGAGGAGAAAATTCGAATCTATACATAATCGACTGCGCTCTTCAAGACTGCGCTTTCAGAATGCTTGACCTAGAATCTCCTCGGACGGCTCCTTTAAAAGTGATATTTCCAGAGAGCATGACCTCTCTCCCACTGCAAATGGCCCTTCACTACAACGCCGTTGCTTCGCCATTCATATTCATCGTCAGCATAGCCTCGTTCATTTACAAGGTCAGTTATATCAATTACGGTAACAGTTTGGTAACTGTCTTACGGTGAACTCAGTATTCTAAGCCGAACGAAAAATAGAAATTGACCTACAAAACCGCTACGTCTCCTGTTAAGAAACCGTGTCATACCTACCGTATTCCGTTCTTAACAGGAACCAAGTTTCATTTACAGTACCGCTATCTCTCTCCCACTTACCGTGTCATCCTCATCGCCGTCCACATCGTGCACGTGTTGATTGAGGCCATTCGACTGGTGCTCGGGTACACGGGAAATCTAGGGGAGAAGGTGGGTTATGGTGGAAAAGACGTACATGCCATACTCACAGCCCCAGGATACTGTGTTTATCGAAGCTAATCGCCATAGCCTGGTGGTTAGGTGCAAACTTTGAAGCGCTGTATCTCGAATGCAAGCGATTTTTGAGTATATGTGAAAACATTATTTTGACCAGAATTTTACGCTGTTTCATCTGTGCATGACATGAAAAATCGTGACATGGTCACTTTAAAGAAAGTAGAATAAGCGAACAACATATTCGATGTTTAGATCCCGTCATTGTCCGGATTCTGGATCACTTCCCTACTACTGCAGCTGCCGATTAGCATCTTTCTGGGTACGGTACTTACAGTATTATGCATCCTATCTGAACTGTTATTCCTTGTACGCATCTCACACCTGGATGCCACCCTGGTCTCTTATTTTTACGTGCTGTTTCGTCTTTACGGGATACGTTTCACCTGTGAGATAAATGGACTTGAGCAACAGTTCAGTTAGGATGTGTAATAACTAGAGACCTCCAATCGGATCGCGAAGTGCATTTATATTCTCTAACTCTTTGCCGAGCCGTTGGCTATCGGAAGCGAGAGACAGCCGCTCTAGAATGAGTTGGTGAAAAAGAATGCACTTCATGATCCGATTGGAGGTCTCTAACAGTAACCTTGACAATCAGGAACTTTCAGGCGTCAATCCAGACATCTTACCGCTGCCATCAGAACGGTTTCTGTACGCACTCCACGTCATATTTTTGGTGATCGAAGTGAATTTTCCCTTATAAATTAATTTTATAATTAAAGGGAATAGTTGAAGTTTTACGAAATTATTTAATAAATGTTTCAGATTATCCTCGGCTACACGGTCATTCGCCGCATTGGAGAGTACCACGTGCGGCAGTTCAAGGTAAGAAAAAGAGATAATGTATGGTTCTTTGTTCACTTTTCACTTTCTCAATTTTTTGAAAATTTGATAATCTTCTGCTATTGATTACTGAGGGTCTAGAAATATAAAAAAAGTCAATATTTCCAGGCCGCTGTACTGAAAGAGGAAGAGGAAGAGGGACGGGAAAAGCAGAACTAACTGCCTCAAGCTCATTTCCTTTTGTTTCATTATACATTTTGACTTGTTTTGTTTGCTTACAGTCAGGAGCAGGTCATCAAACAATACGACTCATGAGAATTTCACATTTAGTGCATTTGTCATTTTTCGAATCTGATTCTCGATAAACAACCGCGACACATAAATACGGTGAATGAATGCCAAATCCACTAAGCGTACTGTTGAGTAGGAAGCCTGTTGATCTGTCTATTGACTTTCTATTGATCTGTTATCGAGCAGGTCGACCTTTGACGAGGACGGATTTCCAGAGATGTCAGCGTAATGCATTGGTGTCCTCGTCATACTGTGGATAGCCTGTCTCTTCGGCTTCATTGTCGGAGTGACCATAACACAGAACGAGACAAACTTCATCGGAAGTAGGTGAATCCAACACCGAACAGTTTTCCTTATTCCGATTCCAAAGCATACAGTAGTGATCATTCCCACTCAAATAAGAATTGAGCCAGCTCTAGAGCGAATCGTTAATAAGAATTCGAAACTCCCTAATCTACTCCAATGGTCGTATGTATCTGAACAGCTTTTTCATGAACGCTGATGTGGGAGATTCATGATAAGCGGTTCCAGACCCTAGACACTCACGGATACTATAATAACATAGGCGGACAATTTTGTAAGTAAAAACAAAATTTTCAGGGCATCAGATGATCTTTTTACATTTTTTCACTCTGAATTGCGGGCAGGCGAACCTGGTGAACAAAAATGGATCGTTTTCTGTCCATCTGTACCAGAGGGCGACTGTTTCCAGTCAATGGCTCTCCACAGATTGACAAATTCGACCGCCCGCTACGATGATCAAAGGGGTCAGCTGCAGTTATAGAGTTCCCTTATCAATCGTACTTTTCATCTTTGTCGTCATTCTGCATTGGGGAGCTGTTGTCTATGATGATTTGAGAGAAGAGAAGACCGCTTCACAATGCGGAATGACGACAAAGATGAAAAGTACGATTGATAAGGGAACTCAAATCAGTTGAGATGCCGCGTTTGAGAGAGTAGGAGAGCAACCACCTTACGGTCACGAAATGGAGGGTAGTGTTCGTACTCGGAATAACAGCTCAGTTTACTTGAAAAATTTACATAGAAGGAAAGTAAAACGTAATTAGGAACATAATTTACTCCAAAGAATCGTGGCGGAGTCTTACGTTGCATGCTTTTCTGCCTTTTTCTTGTATCCTTTCTGTATCTGAATTGCGGGCAGGCGAACCTGGTGAACAAAAATGGATCGTCTCTGTCCATCTGTACCAGAATGCGACTGTTTCCAGTCAATGGCTCCCCACAGATTGACAAATTCGACCGCCCGCTACGATGATCAAAGGAGTCAGTTGCAGCTTTAATTAAAGGGAAGAGAAGAAGGGAGAGAGCATCGCACACGAGCCGGGGTAGGAGAAATGGGGTTAGATACTGTATACTGTATAGAAACAGGGTAGAGGGAAAGAGGGAGCATGGAGAAAGGGCGCTCGATCATCGTAAACGTGACAAGGTAGGCTATGATAAGTGGAAAGAGCGAGTGGTTAGAGGCAAGATGAGCTTGTTTGTAGATAAATATCTTGAACTGAAAGGCATGGATATCCGATGTCTTTTTTAATTGAACAACAAATGCACCAAGGAGTTTGTCATGCCAAATTCGCAAAAATATAAAGAAAGCTCCGACTTGACATTGAAAACATAGATAAATAATGTTTCCTCTAAAATTACTGTCTTGCATTACTCCCACTGTTTGTGATAAGTACTTTGGCCGTCACAGAATGAGGCCACAAAATGATGATCGCATAGTGCCCATATCTCTCGCCTCCCTGCTCACTCGCGCACCCTTTTCTCCCCTCCCCTTATGAACGAGAAAAAGTTTTTGCCAGTCACGGGGCGTTGTGGCGAGCGCCTGTGAGCCAGCTTCTAGGCCGTAGACCCGTGTGGAGAGAGTGAGGGGAGGAGTCCTGTGGGGTGTTCGGTCATCGGAGACCGGGCGTCCGTGCCAAGCGATGCGTCACTAGGCTGTCTCTGTCGGAAGACGGAGGCAACCGGGTGGTCAAGGATAACCGTACGGCTCAGGCCCGAAAGGGAGCAGGCAAAAGGTTGCACGCATTGACAGTGGCCGGATAGCGTCCGCGAGATGAGAGACCCCCACAGCCTACCCGATAGTCTATCGACCACGGGTCGGATTTTTGCCTTTTCTTCCAATGAAGAAATATATTTCTCGTTTTATGCTGCAACACAAATGCATATATCAAATGCATATATCGAGTTTAATACAAAGTCATTAACGAGTCGATATAAAATATATTATTTATTATGCATACCAGCTGATCTGTAACTTGTTGTTAGATTCTCACTTTTCTTTAAGTAGTCTGGGTGAAACATATGATAAATCGTAGGAACGACGAAATAGTGCGCAAAATGCGACAAAGTCGGTCAAAACGTAACAACATCAATTAATTGATAGAAAAATTGCTGATTCACCTTTGTTTTGCCCACGATAAATATGGAAATACTCTAAAATCACGAATTATGGATTAAAAAAACACAGTTTATAAACAAGCAATAACAATGAAAAGATTTCATCGTCTTTGGCTACACTCGAGACTGATCGAAGGATCTTCCTATCGCTTTCCATGCAGAGATGGAGAGCCGAGGTGACTGAGGAAGCGAGGCGTCTTTGTTGGTGGTGAATCGGTGCATTCTTTAAAAAGCTCATTTATATTTTCCACTCAAAATATTTTCGAGAATGCCTTACATGAATGAGCAGATATCGAAGACTCCGCACATGACAGTGAGAAAAAACGCCACAAGACAACAGAAAACGAGGATCAAGGCCAGCACATACAGGGCGGGGCTGAAATATAGTTGTTCTCTTGAGACAAGGGTTTCAATCAAAGCATGGAGTTCTATATTTTCATCAGAAGATCGACTGTTGTTATTCTTTAAAAACAAACATGGACTGGGCAGTGTGAATTAAGGAACGCATTATGGAACGTTATTGACTGCCGTTTATTACTAGCCGTCTAACTTCATTCCTTGTGGTCTTCCATCACTTTGCAAAGTCGACCGCTGCGAATGAAATTAGACTGCTAGAATTGAAATGTTAATAACGTTTCATAATGTGATTACTATTGTGGATTGAATGGTACTCACTTGCTTTCTCCAGTCGGCTGTTCGCAACATCCCTGCGTGCAACATTTCTCATCAGACAAGCACTCCCACTCGATTCGGTACTTCCTGTAATACCAACGTGATAATGAATTGGCAGAATTTCTTTGAAGCGAAAATAGTAACGGCCTTACATGGACGGGTCAATAACTGTTTCTGCGGATGCTTCCAGCCGCGTTTCACACCTGTAACAACGTGATTTTTTAGGGTTTCAAAAACGGTAGTAAAGTACAGTTCTCGTTCGTCTTATTTCCTCGGAGCGCTTTATTTCGCCACTCCGAGGGAATTAGATGACCGAGAAATTAAGCTTGCCACTGTTTTAGAAATAGTAATTTTGAATCAATTTTCAAGTCTGGGTTCAACTGACCGTTGAAATTGCCCCCTGAAGTCCTTCGAGTCCCTCCAATAGAAAGATAGGAAATTTCTGAAAATTTAAAGATCCATCTGGATTTGGATAGCAATAGAAACTAGGGGTTCAAAACGGTAAATTTGTTGTCATTCTTCTTGCGGTTTTCTCATTCTCTCAGAGACAACCACGCGACGAAGAAGAATCACGACAAATTTACAGTTTCTGAATCCCTGATAGGAACCTTCTATCGTCCTCTCCACTCCGATGCTGTGTCTGAAATTCGCGTTTGCCTTTTTATATTTATAAAAGAAATGCATACTTTGTTGAAATCGCAGCCGATCATCTCGCAAATGGATTCTTCAATCACTTGTGGGCACGCGGCATGTTTAGAATTCATAAAATACTTCATTATTAAATAAATGAGTGAAAAACAAACTTCCGCGTATCTACTCCCAGAAATCCCAGTCTATGGCAGTGGATGAAATTCTCGCGGAGAAGATCGCCCACTAAAAAATCAGTAAATTGGTTTCCATTTTTCTCGGCAGCGCCGTGGTCTATCAGGTGGCGAGACATCCTCACGGCGAAGAAGAATGACAACAAATTTACCGATTTATGGAGAAGTTAATTTCGAAAAATATGAACCTTTTTCGAATATGAAATCGGTCAGATGAACAGATTGATATGCGATCAGCGCTCCTGTCACGAGTATTGCCACACAAGAAAAGATGATGCAGCTGTAACGACCGATGTTTGATCCTTCCTTTCCATTGTCTGACATGCCCTTAAACAATTAATTTAGGTATCTATAAATACAGGCGTCTTTTATAAGCAAACAAAGCGGTTAAAGCAGAAGGTCAGCATGTAATATCCAGATAGATGGCATGTTCTAATTGTAATTAGAGAATCGTAATTAGAGCAAACGATTTCTCATCGAGAGGTCGTCAATTGAATGACGAGCGCTTGACATGAGTTAGTGAAAAAAGAATGCAATTTGTGAGCCGTTTCAAAGTTAAACCGAGGAAGATTACTGAGTAAAAGAAGCCACCAAATTAAACAAAAACTAAGATCATTTTTGAAAAGGTGAGGGGGCAGGTGGAGCAGAGTTGGGCAGATAGGTAAGTGCCATAGCATCCAATACACAACAGTTGTTTCTCTGACCTCGGGCCCATATCTGAGAGGAAGGATGGGGCAACTGTCAACTCCGTGCCGAGTAAGCACTGCCTAGTGCTCTTGTTCTTAGTGAAGGACAGGAACGTCATGGACCCTTGCGCCATATTGAAGAGGTCCTAACTGAACTGTTCTTCTAGTGTATTTATCTCACAGTTAAAACTTATCCCGTAGCCACGACATAGCACGTAAAAATGAGAGACCAAGGTGGCATAAAGGTGTGAAACGCGTACAAGGAATGACAGTTCGGATAAGATGCTTAATAGATGGTTGGTCCATCATTAAGCGAATCAAGTGTCTTTTTTCACAATTATGGCATAAATGCCTGAGTCGCTCTTGTTTTATTTAATAAATGCTCCCGTTATCTGCGTCAACGACGATATACGTAGTCCTGAGCAATTCTGCATAAAATGTGAAAAGTTCTTACAAAATTATAACGTCTGTCTACCTGTTTATCTGCATGCCTGTCGATTTTTGATATCGAAAATTTGCTTGCCGTTTTTCATGAACTTTTGGCACCAGGGGTATCTCGACGAGCATGAGTTTAGGAAATTTTTTAATTTTTTGCGGATCTATCTCCATTTTACGGACCTGATATTAAGGAATCCATTCGAGTTGCTACAATTGACGTTATTTTCCAACTGCTTTGATAAATCAAATATTAAATCCAAAAGTGAATATACTGGTTTTCCTAGGCGAACAGCACGCTAATAAATGATAGTTTGTTTTCCCAAAATGGCTCAATTTTCCACTTCCTAAACCCTCTGTCAATCATTCTCGTGCATGTCCTGTCCATTCCTCTCTTTGAGCAATACACCAGATCAAGCATTACATCTGGTGCAGCCTCACTCCTTTCCTCACCTTAGTCAATCGATTTCCACTGCATGATTTGGACAATGACCTGCCTGACTAGAAAGTGAGGGTTCGACTAGGTTGCGGCTCCGCCCATCGCTTATAAAAGGGGGTAAGGACGCGCATTGGGCGCCAATTTCTGCCATCTTTAGCTCTCTCTCTTCATTGATCGTACAACTCTTCCCTGCGTTCTTCTTTCCCTCTCTCTCTCTTGTTGTCCATTTCACCTGTTTACCGCTTTCCACCTAAGCTACTCAAGTCATATGTTCTCTCTTCAGTTGGGTGGGGAAAGAAAGCAAGAAAGCGCTCCCGCGCTTTCATTCCACGCCGGGCAAATAAAGCGCTTTCTTTTTCATAACTGTCATCTTTTTTCTTGGATAGAAATTTATTGACATGGCATATTATCACCCTACGAACATTCCGGAACGATATACTTGACTTTTGTTACATTTGGTAGTATTAGCGGTCATTCAATTTCATACTGGAAAAAGAAAGCGCTTTCTTTTGCGCGGCGTGGAATGAAAATGATCAAAGCGCTTTTATTTCCGCTTTCTTTCTCCACCCTACTCTTCAGTGATTATCACTACCCATAATTCTTCCTTCTGACCTTCCGTTCATTTCGAATCCTATGTTTTTTGCGTTCTCTATTTCTTTCCATAACGAGTCAAAGAGCATTTCGGATAGGTAGTTAGTAGAGACTTCCAAACGAATACGATTCGAATACCAAAGTGCAATCGTTTTCTCTGATTCATTTCGAGGTGTTGTTTCTCACAGCGAAAATAAAACAGCTCGGAATGAGTTAAAGAAAGGGAATGCACTTTGGTATTCGAGTAGTATTCGTTTGGAGGTCTCTAGTAGGTAGTCGTAATGAGAGATGTTATCTCGATCCGTGCATACCTTTCTTTGTTGAGCCAAGAGCACAAGCTCCCTCAAAATGTTTGAAGCGGATTTTGAATAATTCACCTTTCTTGTGCAGTACCTATTCCCTTCTCGCACAATTTTCCTTCAGGTTCTTTTCATACAAATGGGCATTTCAGGATACGAAATGCCGCTGTTCCAGGCCACCGACAAATGTTGTTGCGGAATGAAAATTGAGGTTCGATGATCATGTCATTGGGGTATCTAAATCGTCGGTAATGTGCGTTTCTCATTCGTCTCACCCCTTCTGATTTGTTCTCTATCGAAGACAACCGCCACGGGGATAAAACTAATTCGAACTGCACTTTGCTACCGATTTCGAATTCCAACGTGACAGGACCGTCGATTTAATGTCATTTATTACAGACAGGCGCCAAAATGCTTGCTGCCATCAAAATTGTGCTGGATACATCACAGTTCGTCGATGGAGTCAACGCCGGAGAGGTAACACGGGCTCTGTGAGAGAACCGACAAAACCGCAGGCATCCTGGTACAAAAAGCTCAAGATTTTTTCAGGACCCATTTAAGTAGTGTTTATAGTAATACTATGGGAGTAAAGAAAAATGAAACTTAGTATGAGCCGCTAACCGCTTCCACTGGAATACTGCATCCACCCAAACTTTGGCTGTTTTCCGAGGAACAGGCTTCATTGAATATTTTCTGTGAGCCGTTAGAGCATCGACCCATACAACTCATTCCGGATATATATTGGCACTGTTG
>JACMIF010003091.1:0-15635 GCA_014805445.1 Diplogasteroides magnus
ACTTTGAAAGCCTTCTGTTTGCTGTGTTGCAGGAATGGGGCAGCTAAGCTAAGCATAAGTGTTGGCCAAGGTTAGCCAACAACTATGCACTACACAATTACTGTCTAGCGTTTACTGGGATTTTTTTGCATCGGGATAACAAAAGTGGTCAAGACTTTCTCCCCAACCTAATAGTTGAGTATAATATTTTGATCGACATTTCCGTATATCACCAGAATCTAGTTTTGTGTTCAGGAGACCGGCAGTCCTCGCATTCTGGTACTTCCACAGGGTGGACCATGGGCTGAGTATTTGTGCGACGTGGAGGTGGGTATTCTGCTTATTCTGCCTAAAAATCTCCTTTGAAATTGCTAATGGGTATTGGAATGACCCTTCTAATCATCTTTGGAAATATTTGGCAAATGTACCATTTCGACACAACCACATTCTCCATTCTTTCTTTTCATAAATATGTTCACAGATTCAAGACCCGTCCATCAACGTCCACTTCTGCATTCACGAATCCTCGGACGAAGTGGAGAACAGATTGTGAGGCTGAATGGATTAAATAACGATGACAATTACATTCACACTAGGGATTCTAAAACGGTAAATCTGCAGTCATTCTTCTCCGGAGCGCAGTTGTCTCTCTCCATGATAGATGACTGCGCGGCGGAGAAGAATGACGACAAATTTACCGTTTTTGAACCCCTAATTCACACACAAATGTAGGAAGATTGGTAGCGTCAACAGCGAAGGGTAGCCACTGGCTACTCGACTTGCCAGCTAGTTTGTAAATTTGAACTCATATCCGATTATTTGAGTATGCAGCTGGCCTTGGTATTTAGCTGTAGGCTGTTTAGGCTCTCGAGGTGAAACGTCTCGAGAGCCGAAACACATTACCTTTACAAAGCGGAAACGGGGACGTGTGTTCAACAGTGATCACAGCACTATTAGCGACTGTCTTTACTGTCGATAGATATCTGCTAGGCAGAATTAATTGCTCCGTTTTATTAGATGACTGAAAAATGCGTTTTTTTCCCACAAATTTAGAAATCCTAGTAATGACTGTGGATAGAAAGACACTTTTTGATCGATAAAAACATAAACTTAGTTCCTGATACAATGCAATAATTGTGCTCGACCGTGCGGTGAGTATATACAGTAAACAGCGCAAGTAAACCGGCCGTATACAAAAAAAATCGATACTGAAAAACAAGTTAAAATATGAAATAGGTCATCCATATTTTGACTTTCATGTCTTCCTTCTTGCTGCTACGTATTTACATGGTTATTGCTAATGCAGGCGAGATAACTTTGAGGACAAGGAAACTTCCCTTATTTCTATGTAGTTCCATTATGGGCCTATGTCTCCTAAATTCCAATTTTTTGGAAGATAATGTCATAGTAAAGCGAATGTTTTACAGAGTTATGCTTTGAACAACTTTGTGAAAAGTCTGTTTGATCTGCTTATATTTGTATATACTCGATCTCTTTCAAAAAGTGACGTGAGAATGATGTTGAGGGCGCTTTCATCGTAACTGCAATGATAAATTTTGGAGTAATTATGTTGATTTTCAGCAAATCAGCAGATACGAATGAAAATATCATCAAACAATAGGGTGTCGCTATCGGAACCAAAGTGCCATCTGTTCGTTTTGGTGACTCATTCTCTTTCGTCCGTCATAGACAACCGGTCGGAATGAATGAACAGACAGCAATGGTGTACTTTGGTTCCGATAGCGACACCGTATTAAACAAAGCATAAATGTAACCTGTGACATCCTGCAGATACATTTCGATCTCCCGCTATTCTGCATGCAAGTATGGCATCGTGAGGGCACATGCAGTCCTCAGTAAGAGCACAAAGAACATTCCTAAATGTTTGACAACGTCGTGAAGATAAATATTAATTATTTATCCTAACTAACTGATATTCAGATTGCCATTCCTAATGTATATCACATATGAAATATAATCGAAATGTTATAGAAACGACGAAGTGGCAAGTGAATGAGAGAGCGCACAGTCTTCAGCCGAACGTTACGCTTGTACCAGGAATTTAAGTTCTGTTCTGATGAATATTAATACACCATAACATTTGGATAATGCCCAATATGTCATGTGGTCTAGTAATGGGGATATTTATTCACCCACCATTTCACGACCTGCCGTGCGAATTCGTTCTGTCTTACAAAAACCGCAGACGCCTTCATCATTTCCGTGCTCTTGAATCTGTCATATTTAATCGGTAGGTATTTCGTCATCACTGAATTGAGAACGCTGTTGTAACAGTAAAGCAATAAGTGTGATGTATCTAAATGGCGATGGCTAACTCGCCATCGTCACTTATTTTGACGCATCAAAGCCATCAAAAGAACAAAAAGAAAGAAAAAAATAGTTATTCTGTTACTATGTTTGTATTGACATGCACATATCATGCCACCGAAAAGATACGTTACTTGAATCTGTGGCTTCATAAATTGAATGGCCTGTAGGGAGTCTCATAACGAAAGGTTCAATTTCTCTGTACCGAACCTGCAAAGTATCAACTGTATAGTCGGGTCGTAAAGGAAACAAACAACATAAGGAAAATGCAAACAAACCGCCTCGTAAAATTCATCCATCGCTTTAGAGAAGTGCGAAGCGAATCGAACTGAAGGATCAAGTAACCAAAAAGCTTCGAATTCATGGAACAGCTCCTGAAATGTTAGAATAGTTTATAGACGAAGAGATTATAATCGTACCGCCAATATTATAGGTCTGAACCTATACTCCTCTAGCTTCTTGAGGTACTCGGGAAAGAAGCCAAAAGCGAATTTCCGGATTTCAAGATTTGAAACTTGCTGCATTTGAAAGACCTACAATAAAACCGAATAGAGTCCTAAACGCCCATTAAAGTTCTCCTGCACAGAAGGGAAACATTCAAATGCGCGCGCAAATCGAATGTTTACCTCAAACTTGGGTAATTAAACCACAGAGGGAGCAGCAGCGCTCGCCCCCTACCCCTGGTCAGCATCGCACACGTGCCGGGTTTCAAAGGGTAGGGAGAGGGAGAGGGGGAGAGACCGATATGTCCAAAGCCACAGTATATTGCGAAACCGCATTTGAATTGCGTGTGCAAGCACTTCAGGGTTGTACCTTTGATCGCTCGCCAGAGGCCAGGGAAAGACTTGCGGTCATTTTTGCTTTCGATAACATGATATTGGCGCCTTTATAGTTCGGAAAATGAGATACAAAAGGGGGGTAATCTTTTCTGTGCAGGGGTACTATATAACTAACCTCTCGAAAGTTGAGTCCTAAGTCGTAGATAATTATCTTGTTGCTGCTTTTGTGCCTTAATTCACGAATAAATGCACGAGATTTATCGAAAGTGCTGGGCGAAGCGTACGTAGCGAAGACTACTTCATCGCTCTAAATGAATTTAACCGTAATTTTGGAATTCGAGTAAACTATAATTACCGCATATTTCGAATCCGTGTAATAGAAATCGTCATTAATGTTGTACATCCAAATGTATGGGAGAAACTCCATGGGAAATGGTGTGTCTCCCTCGGGCGGAAAGTTTCGATCGTATGAGATGAACGTCATCTATAGAAGATGTTGTATCCAAATTATTGATTAATCGAGAGAATTTCTGCCATGCGAATCAGCGTTATCAGTCACGTTGCATCAACGGAGCACACGAAACGAGAGATCATTGTTCAGGAACAAATATGGGGTCTGCTGTGCCAAGAGCTTTGAACCATAAGGCGGAACGGGATAGTTGCTCCTTCAGTGAGAAAGATGAAGCGTTCTTGATAGTCATTATGGCGCAAATGTCCATGTCATGCTTCCATGAGACATTCATAATTACAAACCTCCCGCTCTTCCAGGTCCATCATGCGCCAGGGTTTAGCGTATTTCGGGTGTGTACAGCAGAGAGAAAGAAGATAGACCAGTAGAAACACAGTGACTACGGCGATTGAACCCTGCAGGCTCGTGATCATACCTGTAAAAGTTTAATGTGAGAGTCTCGAAAAAGAAAGAGACCGTTTTACGCATATTTCACGCATAAGTTTTCCCGAAAAACAAACAAAATGCGACAGTTATTATGCATCCTAACTGAACTGTTGCTCTAGTCTATTTATCTCCCAGTTGAAACATATTCCGCAATGACGAAATGCACGTAAAAATGAGAGACGAGGGTGGCATCTAAGAGTGAGAAGCGTACTAGGAACAACAGTTAGGATGCAAATAATAATTGAGAGTGCATTAATTACTCTAACTGCAAAAATTTCGTTGCGCCCACTCTTTCTGAATCCTGTGAAAAAAATAAGCAAAGTCTGTAAACTACGTGACCTATCAAGGCATATAAATACTGATTGAGCGCGCCTTTCTCTCACTATGTTGTGCAAACGACTGCCTTCCTTATCAATGATAACATTGGTTTGATCCTTTAAATGCTCCACAAAACTAGACACTATTATACGTGTTACCAGATGTTTCGCTCCAAATGCATGGAGACCCCAAAGATACCTCCGTGCAGCACGCTTTGACAAATTTTTATCTCATAAGGCTAACACAGTTAAAACGAAACGCCCGGTTGAATCGAGAATAGAAATATTAAGGCAATCCACTTGTCATCTGGCCTGTGCTTTTGACAGGGGGAACGATCAATCAACATTTGTCGATGTTGACAGAGTTGCTACGAATTGGCGACTATTCAGATGAATTGAGAGAATATGTAGAGAGAACTTGACTTCGAAAATCGCACAAAAAGAGAACAGAATGCTCAAAAGCCTGTATTTGGTTCGTCGCTTATCCTTGGTCATATCACAAACAAACGATGAAAGCGAACTTACTAGATGCCTATTCTGTGAAAAGCCAGGCATCACTCCTCGTTCGATTATCAGCGAGCACGATATGTACACACTGGTTTGGTCTTGTTCTTTGAGAGACTATCAAGGTGGGCACAACGATTGTTTTACAATTAGCAAAACGACATTATAGTCTGCGTCTTCCATTCCCGGTGGTCCTGCGCTGTCGTTTTTCCATCACGATCTTTCGACCAAATGATCGTGGCTAGAGTGGCGGGACCGAGCAACGCCGAAATTAAGGGTGAAATGAAAACGAAAACGATTCGTGACGGAAAAACGACAGCGCAAGACCACCGGGAATGAAAGGCGTAAACATGAAATGTATGTATTAGGCATCACAATTGAACTGTTAACTAGAAGCTCATTTTCCTATAAGTCGAATGCGTGAAACATATGCTAGAAGACGCATTTTGGTCAGAGAAGGGAGAGACGACCGCTAGGTATGAAGTTAGACGGCTAGAAATGAACGGCTGTCAATATCTGAGTCAATTCACGGTCTCTAGTGAACTATTTGTGCCAAGTGCAATTGAATACAGTGAATGATACTAGATATAAACACTCCATTTATTATGCATCCTACCCTAACTGTTGTACCCAGTACACAGGTAACGATTTTTGACCGACTGGGTCTCTCTCGTTTTGCCGATGGCTCAAATTATTTTCGGCATATTTTTTACATGAATGTTTTAAAATGGGATAAACAACGTCAGTAAAATGCGCACAAGAAAATATAAAAGAAAAAAATGCCTAATGGGAAAAAAACCAACATCGTGATCACATAAAAAATTAGAAATCGGTGCGCAATGGCTGTTTGTATGCGATATTGTTTACGTTTCACGAAAGCTATAGGTTCTCGGTATATAGGAATTAGTGAAACATAAACGAATTCCCATACAAACTTCTAATCGTAGTTCCAAAAATGCACGGACACTTCAGAAAAAAATATTTTAATTGTTGGGGACTATACATGGACAGGAGGGTCGGGGAAACCCTGTGTCCAACCGCGTCACAACGTAGGACATGCAGAAGAAAAAAGGGCATATGAGACGACGGTGTGCCGTTGTGCATATGTGCCTCTCGTGTATTTGGTCCTGGAGTACATTAGACAGCAACAATGTGAGCCAACGCCCTAGTCGGTTGGCAACAGCGTTAGACAAAATTATATTATAGAAAAACTTAAATATTCAAGGGTATTTTATTATGAATCCCAAATGTATTGTTATAAATACTTGTAATAGTATGCTAGTAAACTTTTTTGATCGGATGTACTCTCTCGTTTATGCGTGCTATTAGGTAGTTTCATATGTATCCCGCCAATCATTCAACGTTTCGTATCTCGACCTTGTAGAAAGGCTATGGGGCTTGGCCTATCACATGATAGGGTCATGCCCTGCTCCTAGCCCACTCCGCTCCCCCTCCCTCTCCTCAGTCCATCCGGCGCGAGTCTCCAAACTTGCCAAATCCATGATTTTCGGACCCCCTTTTGGGATTTTTGGTCGCATTTTTCGTGAATTTGATGTAGAATGCAACTATCAACTGATTATTGTAGGCAAAGCGCGACAAATTTCCACCGAGTTATGATCGAAAAACCAAGACTGTACGAAAAAGTGTCAAAATGCAGCTAGCTTTCAGCGTGCTTCACAGAAAAAGCGTAGAATTGCTGGAGTTTCAAACTGTGATTTGTTAACTTGAAAGAGTCGGAATGACCCAAGTTATAAATGATTTTGTCAAAAATTCCAAAATCAATACACCCAAAAATCACAATTTTGCCCACTGTAGTCGTATTTCAAGTACGATCCGGGTCTCCAACTATAGTTTTGATACTCCAGCTATTCTGCGCTTATTTACTATGTGCAGCAGAAGTGGCTAGCTGCATTTTGACACTTTTCGTATAGCCTTGGACCATAACTCCGTGAAAAAGTTTACTTGTGCAATAGGCCGCCCAGGCGTGTCGGGCTTTCACTTGCCTACAACAATCAGTTGATAGTTGGAATTTACATAAAATTCACGAAAAATGCGGACAAAAATCCCAAAGGGGGGTCTTAAAATAATGGATTTGGCATGTTTGGACAACCGCACCGGAGCGACTGAGGAGAGGGAGGGGGAGCGGAGTGGGCTAGGAGCAGGGCATGACCCCATCAGCCAAGCCCCATAGCCTTTCCACAAGGTCGAGATACGAAACGTTGAATGATTGGCGGGTTACTTATGAAAAAACTTAATATTTCGTTGTTTCTCTGACTCCCGCTTTTGATTCAGGATATGCTTCAGTACAGAAATATTAGGCACGAATAACAGTTCAGTATAAACAATAACAGTTTGAGAAGTATGGTAGAACTGCAATCGGCGGTTGCTATGCGTGATCATCTGATCATTCATTCAGAAATCGTGCAGACGTGTGGCACAGAGACATCTAGGCGGTCACTTGTGATCGCCAAAATACCTTCACAGCTCTTATCTTGAAAACGGAAGCTTTGAAGCTTTGAGAGTGAATAAGTAACGTCTAGAATTTTCATGGACGACACGTTTCTTCAAATAGAATGTTGATTGATCGTCAGTGCCAAAAATTCTCGGGATATTCCAGTGTTTCCGTCTAATGAAGTCTTCCAGTTGCAGAGGCTGTTCCCGTAATGATGAATCATGTGCGTGATAAGGCCAAATACGAATTCCTTCGACAGCAGAGTCACGTCAAGGGAATTAGGCAGCTGATAATCGACGATGCTAAGGTCCATTATAGAGCAGGAAAACATTTTAAAACATTTTTCCAAACTCCATAGTTCGCTACAGACTTGAATAGTGGAGAATCAACAATGACAGCTGCCTTGATGCAAATTTCCTAAATTTAATGCATGATTGAAGCATAGTAAGACCAAAGGTTCGATTTCTTATCTTCAATTAAACAGAAAATCACACGCCTGGGTATAAAATGTCCACATGAACGGTTCTGTCACTCACCGTCGCTGCGATTGCGCCAGGTAAGCATATCTGTTCAAAGTTTTTTTGACTAATGTGCTCCGTAGAGCAAAGAAATCTCTACCGATAAATAGAAACATGCTGACAAAAGAAGCTGTGGCATAGGTAGAAGTATCTTTAGGGGAAATTCTTTAAGGTGGCTTCAGTTTGGAACTGTTGCCAGATATGGAAAAGCCATCGATCATCGTCCACGACGGATTGTTCTACGCGAATGACGTCCTTGCTTGCCACATCATACGGTGTCTGCCGCGCTTCAAAGAATATACCATTAAAAGGTATTTTCATCATGTTTTATACATTCATTATTTTTATTATTTAAATTACAGGGTTCCTATTGCGGACGAAAACCACTTTCCAGATGACGATGTTGTTATCGGGATGACCGGTGAGCTTTTCATTGCGTATTTCTTGCCTTATTTTTGAAGAACACGGGTCAGCATGCCGCAGACATTATTTCCACTTTTCTTAAAGGAGCCACAAAGGGAGATTGTTTTGCATGCACTTTACGGGATCACTTCTCTCCATTCCCATACTATCTCGTCGTCAGAGTAGACCGCTCTGACAACGAAAAAGTATGGGAATGGAGAGAAACGATCCCGTAAAGTGCATGCAAAACAATCTCCCTTTGTGGCTTCTTTAAATAACGATCGCTATTTAGTTTATTTGTTGCTCTGCAGAGCGGAAAATTTTACGCATACATTAAGACCATTTGTATGGATTCTTAGGAGACGAAAAATGTTTTCATACTCAGGAGACTACACTTCATTCCGCAATCGCTTCTGCCGCTCTTATGTGCATCGTTTCATTACGATGGACGAATGCGGCCTTGTTCATGGATCACATACGAATATGAGTCCGGCAGGTCAGGAATTCAGCATAGAAAAAGCATTACAACCCCTCTCAATGTTCAATTTTGTACTCTGTTATGCTGCAATTATCCTCTTCAACTTGGAAAAAATCAAGAAAAAATAAATATTTTTCTTCAGGTCTGGTATTCGCGACCTACGGGAGGGAGTACCTTCAACAGGTTGCCATAATATATTTCATAGATTTTTTCATATTCTTTTAGGTCCTGCACCTGCGCGAGGACCTTATTCACAACGTATTTCGCGATGTGTACAAGGGCTTTATTGTGGAAATTGATCTCCGTACTTGTTCGGCTGCTCATCGACACCCGGATGCACTGAGGAAGCCGCAGTGAGTTTAATTAACGACGTCATTCTGGGAACAAATCGTGAGTCAAAGATGTTTACGCAGTCATTGTCAGGCGTTTGAAGCGTGAATGGGTAGTGTACATACGCTCATAGGGAAGTTCACCGGAGAGTTCGAATATTCCCTAAAAGGCGTAGTTGCAATGATCTCATCGTTATGGCAACGCTGCCCACAGAATGGACACAGTGTTGTCAGCCAACGACTAAAATATGAGGAACTCTTATCGCGTCACTAGGCACTGCAAACCGCATTTGACACAGGGGGAATATTCTGGCCCTGTAGCTTTCGTCTATGGCCCATAGACTATGGGGTTTGCCGATTTGAAAGTCATAATTCCTTTCTTTAAATTGAGATTGTGCATATTTTTAAAATCCCGACTGAAGATCAGAGATACACGAAATAGCACCCATAATGTGAGAAAGCACAATCAGTCAAAAAATGTCGCGCACTATAGCACAACCCGTAACCTGAGGTCACAGGCTCATTCGGAATGTGCCGTTGGATTAGATGTAACTTTTAATATCTTTTCAAAACTGGTCAAACACTACTGCATGATAGTTAGGGGACCATAGCGGACCTTAGCATATCTCTAGGTGAAATTGGGAATATTGGCAGTGCAAATGGCGACATTCCCTTTGACGTTCATGTAGAAGTGACTTTTTTCAGGATGTTCATCAACGGCCACATATTCGACCGGGTTTCGAGACTTCGTCCGACTGCGGAAATTGCAAATGACAACTTAAATTTGTAATTATTTCTGTGTTTACAAAAAATATTGGAACTGAAATTCTGTAACTTCAAATGGGAAGTATTTTGCGAATTTCAGGTTCAATGATGCAATGAAACTTGTCGGTCAAGAACTGGATGACTTTATTCATTTTCTCGCCGAAGTGATTCATTCATTTATATATTTTTATTAAAATTGAACGTTGATCGAGGATCTATAATACTATGCAACCTGTAGATAACTGAAAATTTTGCATTCCAGGGCGCGTGGCCGATTAGAACCGTTAGCATTGAGACATCTGAGCTGCGAAACCAAGAATACAAGGTATATATCATTTATGTTTTAATTCGTAAATGTATTTTTCAATTTGAAATTGAATGTTTTTGCACTGAAACGATGGCATTCCTTATTGCTCTTTGAGAGTGGAGCTCGAGTCGTTTCGACCACTGCTATCCACGGCACCACAATTATTGCCGTAAAGGACGGCGCCGATGAAGCCGCGACCGCTTTTGCGTGCTTCGTCTTGTCTCGAATGGAGGAATATAATGAATGCGTTTTCATGCGGTTAGAATGCCTTATATAGTATGGTGACGCTATCGGAAGCAAAGAGCACCATTTTTGAATGCTTTATTCAGAACCGATGATCCCAGTGCATTTGAAGCTTTCGTCGTGGCGGAAGTTGGATACGATAGGGGTATGTTTGATGTGGTGGATTTCCCCAAAAAGTGTTTGCGAAGACGATTTCCATCCGGATCATGACAAGTTTTGCGTTGCAAAGTCGCGAGAAACGCTAACATCTGTCCATTTCAAGTCGCCGCCACCAGCATCCATCGCAGGTACGCTATTCTTTCAGACATAATATGCATCTCAACCAGAACTGTTGTTCATGCCATTATTACTAGGATATATATCACACAGTTGAAACATATCCAAAATTCACAGCGGAAGTCAAAAACCTGCGAAATAGCACGCGAATGAGAAGGACAGTCGGTCAAAAAGTAAGGATCGTAATAACAAGTAGGATAGCAGTGTCGTTGGGATGCATAAGAACTGTTATTCCGACCACGAACATTGCGGCCGGCTGACGACAGCTTTTATTCATCCTATTCGTCACGCTGAATATTGCAGGAAAAAACTTCGACGAATATGGAAGACGTCTGATTTTGAACCTCCTTCCCGATATTGACCATGAAGAGCTGGATTATCTCTTCAACAGTTTGCCAGCGAAATTCATCCATCTACTGGATTGGTTCGCACACGGCCGAGACCTTCCGTTAGTTCATATTCGTACCTAATAGGTACTTTAGACTTCTAAAATACTTTTGGCACTTTGTTTTCTTTTAATAAAAAAGATTTTATTCATTTAGGAGGGGCATTAGTTACGGCATTTGGGACAGGGTGGACCGACTTAATTACGCGGAGCAATCGCTGGACCCAACGTTTCTGTAAGTCAAATTAATTATTTCCTCATTTAGCTTCAAAACATTTCCGCAAAATCAAGGCTCTAACCGTTCTTTTTTCTCATTTCAAATGATTAGGAAAATGCTTAGTCATTGCAATGATTTTTTTTACTTCTAATACTTTTTTTATCGAAAAACACTTGACAGGCCGATGATCAACTTGGATAGATAACAATGCACTTTGCTTTTGCAGCTTTGAACATGCCATCGACCTCGTCGGTGCCGATTTTCATGAGGCCCTACTATACTTCCATGAGGTGCATTACAATTTGCAAAATTCATGTCTTAACAGAAAATAATCATAATGGACACGAGTACAAGTATTAGAACCACGTTGGTATTTTTCAGACAAAGTACCCTTTTCGAATAATCGTCCTGCAAGCTATTGCGAACAGCATGCAGGTAATAAACTAGTTTATAGCTAATGATGAAAAAAAGAGCGTCATGGCATTTTGCGCAATAGTGGCGAAAGGGATGTTTATGCTCATAGGTTCACATCCCCGTTAAGACGTAACTGTCCATGGCGCACTTGTCTTTCAGCCGTTATCTCTCGAAGACTACAGTTCAAAAAAGACTCGGGTGGTTAGAATTTCCACCTTCCTACGACATTGAATTGTAGAACACAGGAGATAGACGCATCATAGTGTTGGAGAGAGGAGGACCGTGGCACGAACACTTGCTGGAGATTGAGGTAAAGATGATATTTTTTCATATTAAAATGCCGATGATACTGCTAATTAAAATATTTTAAAATTTTAACATCTTAAAAAAGCTTATCAAAAGTAACTTGCAAGGCTGAAAGCGACGGAAGGATCGACATACTCTTCTGCATTCACCAATCATCCCATGCCGAACACGAACAACTGTGAGTATACTAATTTTTTTATACTAATTTTTCGAGCGAAAGGTTTCTGGGTCATGGACATTTTTTTCATGATGGTGAAATCGACCGATTCGGCGTTTTCTCAACTTTCCAATGGTTGTAATTTCATCATTACGCCGAAAAATGCCATGGCGTTCTTGCATGCGTTTATCACACTTATAGTATGCTTCGTTTGAAATGATCTCTCAGGCGGAATCTATTTATATTTCTATAATATTATCGATGTGTATTGAGTAAAAAGATGAATTTGGTATACGGTCAACCGTTTACAGTTGGCTGGCCAACGCAGTGCCAAGCAATACACGAAAGGAACCAAAGCAAGTTTTCATTTATATAGCCATATAATAGACTCGCTTCAAATGTGTTGAAGTAAAGTTTTCTCAGACTCTGTTTCTGTGATTAGTATATTCATTTCCTATCGCGTAGACGGACGAATGTAATTTAAAATACATATGTCTAATAAATAAATACCTGCCCATTTACGAAATGGGAAAAATGAAGAAATGGAGCTTCTTTCCTGTTCACTGATGTGTTGATGATGCTGTCACCCGTTACAGCAAGAATATATCCTAGGGTGCCCCTTCGTCGCGGCGGATTTGGAGAGCTGAACGGGTGGATGTTTTGAGAAGGAATCGTTAATGAAAAGTCGATCTTCAAGTAAATTTACTTTGTCTATGAAAATTCCGACTATTTTTTTTCAGTCAGAACATGCTGGCACACACGCTGACGAGAGATGGAGCACTGGAGGTCTGTTTTGAAGTTAATTCTTATCGAAATCCTCCTCTATCTTATATATTGCTCGGAACATAACTCTAGGTAGGGAGTTCTATGACCCTTGTAAATCAAGAAAAGACGCCTAGTTCAGGTGGCAAGGAGGGTTCTTGTTCAAGTCACCGGACAAAGGCCACGAAGAAGAGCACAATGAAAACGCGCCTCATTCCCCCATTTCATTCCCTCAATCAATAAACAAAGATCATGAGGAAGTTACTTTTACCAGTGTTTATACTTACCCAGTGCTATGTGCACAATTGATTCAGCAACAAGTAAAATAGACGATAAAATCATTGCACTGGAAAAGAGGATAAGGACAATTGCTAGAGAAGCTACAGTAATCGGTTCGTAAGCAATGTGATTCTTGTCGCGATCCACGTGGATTATGGTAGATGGAGAAACACGACGCATCCAGAAGCCCGCGCGCTGAATACAGTAATTTTTGCCTTCGAGGCTTAACGCACGCTGACTATTTTAGCTAAAGAATTTACTTAATCCCATTACCTTATCATCATCGAATAGTGTGAGAATGATGTTGTTCACTTTTCGGAGAACTGTCCTTGGGATTCGTATGTTTAAAAGAAAGAAGTAGTATTTAGCCTGTAGCACGGGCACCCTGGCCTCGAAAGAACCTGGAGGAATGCTGAAAGGTTCATATTTCATAGTATCTTTTTTCGAATTAGGAATGCAGGAGGAGGACACGCGGGTGGAGAAGGTTTCACGTCTAATATTCACATTCACGTCTACAGCAGAATTGTTAGCTGTCTATAGCTTTCACTATCTTGTGAATAATTGATGAGCACTCCCTTGCGGAGTTTCCAATTAATTTTCATACTTCATCACATATCATGAAGATCTCTCCTGGATATTACAGCATAACACACCGAAATATGTCGCAGTGCTTCATGATGGACGGGTTGGATGACTTGAGTTCAGACTCTGAAGAAATCGCCACAGAACGCAAAGAAGATGCGCAGAGCCTAGACATTTTTATTTCAAGATTTTTTTTTTATAAAATCACATTTTTATCTTATTCGTTTTGTTTTTATTGATATTATTTTACTCGAAATGATAGCGATATTGTCAAATTCTTCATGGATAGATAGCGATCTCGGCAACGCGCTTGTATTTCATTCACCTGTGCATCATATCATCCAGATCACACGGGAGCGTGATGGGCGAACTGCCGAAGATCAGTTCGCGCTGCTCCTTCTAAAACATGTTTGATACATGCTACTTTAGTGCAATTCTCGTTCATTTAATCTCCGCAAGGCCTTAGTTTTTTCTTGTTATAGACAACCGCCCGCGGAGATTAGACGAATGATAGATTTTTAATTAAGATCTATAAAACAATGATGTCGATAAAATGTGAAAAAAATACATACATATTCGAGAAGTTGCGACTCTCAAGAAGAAATTGCTCACCGTGAAATACGACTCGTCCCTCATCATGACTTCTCTTCTACCCGCGCGCATTTCAGTCACAACTGCGTCTAGGCTTCTGGTTCTGTAAAAAAATCTTCATGAAAATATCGTTCAAAATGATTGATTTTTCGTTTAAGTAAGTTGCTGGAATTTGATTTAGTCACACTTCGCGTAATGAAGTACGATCAACCGTTGTTATAGATTGAAGCTTTCAAAAGTAAAACGTGTTGATCTCACGATAACGAGGCCGGTTGCAGTATGTGTTGGAAACCGCCATGGTACGAGAAGTGGATGATGGTGAAGGAGGCGGCGAAGATAGCGTAACTGGAAGAAAGAGAAAGAAAACATGTTACTTGCTTGAATTATAAAAATGGAAATTAAAAAAAATTTCGTCTGATATGACGATTCGGCTTCCAAGGAGTGCGAGGCAATTTACCTGATGCTATGAACGCAGCCAAAGAACGTTGTTCCAATAGAATGTTTCGCTTTCCCAATGAGTGCCACGATCACTTTTGACGCGATTATTAGGGTGAAGACTAAAAATAATTTGTAAAAAAGTTATTCGAAAAAATTTAAAGAGGTTTAAAATCTAATAGTTTCTCACATATTATTAGGTTGACTCACAAGTTCTGTCATATACGCATTTCACATCGATTATCTTCCCATAGCCTGCTATTAGCCATTCACAGTAATTATCGTAGACTCCCCACACAAGACCTCACTAGCTGCCACCATCACCAGCCTCTTTCGCAATAACGCGCCGCGGCGCGCTTTTTCGAAGTTGGCCTATTTTCGCGCACTTCCCCCTTTTCGGAACATTTTGATTCGCCCTAGCTCGGGCAAAAGAGCTACCTCGAAGATCTCAGCGGCAAATTGTAGCCAGCCAAACGGCCGATAACACTGATTTTTTTCTTCACCCAAATTACAATATTCGTGGAGTTACAATCGAAATAGTGCAAAAAACCAAAAACTTCTCTGCGTGCAGCTAGAACCCAGTGCTTCTCCCAGTTGGCGGGTAATATTAGGAGCATTAACACGGTGTCTGTGAGAGAACCGACTAAACCTCGGGCATCCTGGTACAATTTTGTCAAGATTTTTCAGGACCCATTTAAGCAGTGTTTATAGTAATACTATGGGAGTACACAATAATAAACATAAGTATGAGCCGCTAGCCACTTCCACTGGAATATTGCATCCAACCAAAAAGTGACTGTTTTCCGAGTAATAGCCTTCATTGAGTATTTTCTGTTAGCCATTATAGCATCGACCCATACTATTCATTCCGGCTATATATTGGCACTGTTGTTGGGCATAAAAAATGGTACCAGAATGGTGTCATCGATTCCTCG
>JACMIF010003092.1:0-11803 GCA_014805445.1 Diplogasteroides magnus
GGTCATTTTTACTTTCGATAACATGATATTGGCGCCATCAAAATTCTGAAAATGAGATAAAAAAGGGGGGTAATTTTTTGTGTGGACAGGTACTTTAATTGACCTGAAGATTGTCATTCACAGTGGAGTTTTTCGGGGTCGCTTTTTTTTCGAAAAAAAAAAATTTTTCAGCTGCTACTTTCACCAATTTCGCTAAATTCTTCGGCCACTTCACCATCTTTTTTCAATCTAATTACATCGATATTTTCCACGGCCCGTTAGTCCGTCAATGGAAATTGTCTACAAATTTCATATCATCTTTGTGATATGTATCTAAAACATAAGCTTTGCATACACAAAACAAGAATGAATACAGAGTGGCTCGACAGAATTTGTCTAATCCCGGTCTTCATTCCTGCCACACAATGAGAGACTAAATGTAAGTCTCATATTTATTGTCGACTTGGAACATAAGTTTCGCAGAGTGCATCGTGGACGCTCAACACTAATCAATACATTAATCTCATCGACTCATTCGGAACTCTTTCCCCGAGTTCTTCCCATTCCCTTACCCAATTTCTTGTGTTCAAGACCCGTCCCGAAACTATTCTGCTCCCAGTGACAATAACTCAATGTTTCCCAGTGATCAGTGCAAAAACTAAGGAGAATTACTTTATCATCAGTGAACAGGGAATAAAGAGATACAAATGAGTGAGACTCGTCTGTCACTTCTCCATTCACTGTGACTCCTTGTAGAATCTCCAAATGGAATCATCCGATTCTCCCTGATGGCGGATGCGGCCACAGATGGCAATGCGCTGCACCTGCAACAGGGAATATCAATGTCTAGTCACATAAATGTCTTTTGTCAATGTATCAATGTCAAAACGTACCTATCTATCAATCATTGGTTCAAAATCGGTGCATTTGTCGTCATTCTTCTCCGCACTTCGGTCGTCTATCAGACAACATCGATGCGGGGACGAATGGCGACAAATTTACCTAAAGCCCCTAACGGACACATAAATGCTTTTATCAACTTCACAAAGTAGGATGTCACTAATGGAAATAAGGGCAAAAGATAACTGCGTCTTGGATATTTGTGCCATAATCGTGAAATGGACATTTGGGTCGGGGAATGATGACGATTCAATTAGCCATTAAACGGAAATGTCCTATGCGCAATTGTCGAGAGATTGAGCGAATAAATGTCAAACTATATCTAACCTCTAGCTTTACCAATGAATACTACGGCAGCCGAATTCACATAAGCGACACCCCTTATGTGAAGACAAGGGTGAAAGAACGAACCTTTTCTGGCAGCATGCAGCCGGTGGATGGGTCGACATCGACGATGTCCAACTAGATGGAGGAGTGGTCCTTCGCACTAATGACACGCTTGGTGGCGCTGCTGAAAACACGACGTTTGGAAATGGGCTTGCAAACGAATTCCGTTATGTTTAACTTTCCTATTTCTCAAAAGATACAGGTTTCATGTATTTTCTCTCTCCATCTTACAGACAACCGCTCCAATGAGATTCGAGAGGGGCAATAGCAAAAGCCTAGAAAATCAATGAGTGATGCCCACCAAAGTCGTGGCGTGTAGAGGTCGGAGACCTTGTCGTTTTCCATGGCAGACGAGTGTCTCTGGAAAAGGGTACTTCTTGATGAGAACAACAACAAATACCGGGATTATGTGCCTTGAAATAGTTAGGAAGCACACAAGAATAGTTCGCAATGTTCGCCAGTGGTACTATATGGATGCCTACCAACAGAAAAGGTTTAGAAAATGGACATATAAAATGGGAGAGCTGGACGAAAAATGAATATAGGCCTCATCAGCAAAATTACTACGGTAATCCCCCTGCGCAGACGAACAGAAAATGCTCTGAAATTCAAGGCGTGCGTAAGCGCTGCGGCAATGAGCAAGACGCGACGCGCGCGATTGCCAATTTTTCAACTGTCAGTTTTTCAATTTTGGAAATTTAAGACTGTGCCGCCTACAACAACACTGTACTCACGTGTGATACACGCCGAAATTTAAAACCGGGAAAAAAATTTTAAAACAAAATTAAAAAAACAAAAAAAAAAGTTATGCTTATTGTGTACTTGAAAGTATTTTAAATCCATCATTTAGCGATCGGAACTTTTCGTGCGCAGCGCTTTTTTGAAATTACGGTGGAATTTGTTTGGAGAAACGTCGGCTGAATTTGTGGTGTGGTTTTGTTTTTTGTTTGTTATTTCGCTAAATTGGTTCTAGTTTAATGTTTCTGCGTTATATTCTGGTTCGAATAGCACGAACATCTTGCGGATTATGCCAGCAACCTTTTTATGGTAATAGTTACTTGTTTGGCCTTATTTACCTTGGGAATATTGGGTAGCAATAATTTGCGCGCTTCTGATGAACAAACGATCAAATTTGCTAAGGCTATTGAATAAATGTTATGGTAGTTATCAAACCCATGACCTTTCGAACGATAGCATATTCTGTAAAAATGCGTGTGTAATTCATCTTAAAAAATTCTCTCGAGGCGAAGTGAAGATCAATCAATTCGCGGTGTTTTGTCTTTCGCGATTCTCCCTTATGGTGTGAATAATGTGTATCTTCGCAGGTTAATTATCCCTTCGATCGTGGACGAAGAATGGCAAACAACGGGGCAGTTAATCCACTGGGCTCTCAGGCATGTCTCATTATGATACCGTTTTGTTCCGTAACTTCATATTCCATGTGGAAAGTTGTTTAACTACCCCACACATTCAGCTCTTTTTCCTTTGGATGCGTCAGTTAATAGTCAGTTACGAAATGTGTTCAGGTGGTGAGTCCCTTCCCCATTCCTCCCACGTACGCTCGTAACTACACTACAGAAGCTGGTATGTCTACCTTGTTGTTCAAAGCGTTTTATAGCAGATGTCATTACTTTATTGTATTTAAATAAGTTTTAAGTTATTTTTAAAAGCTTATTTCCCTTCTAATCTTATTGGATTCAGTCGAAAGTGGCAAATGTCTGCCCCCACCTCCCGTTCATGCAGACTTCATCGTTTTCGGAGAGGAATACCATCTGGATAATGAGATCATACAGTAATATCACTTTCCACTAGTTGCAACGCGAATAATGGTTATGTTATCAAACACATGTCTCCCAACAGCTCGATGTTAGCAAATTTTCAGAGTTATTTTGGTCCATTTTCTCCTTCGATTGTTCTGTTTTCATTTGATTCATTCATTGATTTTTCTGTATTTTCAGGCCGCTGTCATCCGTCGGCATTCGACAGTTGTACTCCAACAAGGCTGATTGGAAGAATGAGATGAAGAAGCTTAACAGGTACTATGCTACCCCGTATTTGGTGATTCTATTATATATCTTTTTACTTTATGAATATTTGGATAAAATATAATTTTATGGACATTTTAATGAATTAACAGATGTTTTCACAGATTCACTACTTTAGGTCAGCATTGGCTGCATTTATGGACATGATTGAGATGCTCGTTCGTTGTCCCGATCATCCGGAGAGAGTGGACAAGCTCGGTGTGAGAATATCTCTTTACTTCTATTCATGGAAATATACAATACAATATTTACCCGCATGGGGCGTACCCTCTGTGTTTCAATACACCTTTCTTTCCAAACTTGTGATCGAATACATAAATCTGTCTAAATATCTAATAGTTGTTTTCGATTAGTCATTGACTATCCGTTGCTTTTCTTCTCGGTAGCGAGTCCCACTTTGTTAATAGAGAAAAAACACTACCGTTTCCCACATGTAGATATTCACATTACTTCTGTGTTCAGGATATCCGTGATATCTTCATCAACATGCACCATCTCGTCAATGAGTTTCGACCAGTTCAGGTTAGTTACTTTATTGTCCTTTTTTCAATTACCCTTCATCGATAGTAGGCAATTTGAGCTAGAAAGATTACCAGTACTGCTATATGCGCAATAGGCCTCTCTTTATGCAGTATCTGCGTGGTTCCCGTGGAAACATGACATTACACGTAGTCTGCGCTTGACTCTTCCTCTCATTCCCCGCTCAATCATTATATCCTCTAGAGATTGTATCTTATTGTATGTCTGCGTTCTATATGCTGATTTCCATTCTAACTAGGACTTGGTGACAATCAACAATTGAATCTTCTCCCAATGCAATGACCAGTTTCACAATTGATCTTGAGGGCTGGATGTCATTGAATCGCATTTCAGGCTCGTGACACACTGCGAATGATGCAAGAGAAGCAATTGGGTGAATTGGAACAGATCGTTAAGGACTTCAAGTGAGTGAATTGCGCACTTTCTTGGTTATACATCTCGAAATGCGAATGATCTACCTGTCTGCCTATAATTTTTGCGGTTGGAATGCAGACGTACCTAGTGTAACCCTTGTCATTTTAAAATTCATATTTGAATTGATTCTTGAATGAATAATAAATGAAATGAATAATAGAATGAATTATAAAAAGTATCGCAATTTCACTGGTCCTGCAGGTCGTTCATGTCCCTTGCCAAGAAGACGATGGATGAGACACTGAGGACAGATGACATTGAACTCATTCCTGTGCCTGAAATCAGACCAGAATTGGAAGGAGTACACGACACTGTGGATAGCTTAGAGAAGGTTGGGGTTTTTTTATTTCAGTATATTCCTAATTGTAGGACTAATTCCTCTAGAACAATCAAAAGGCTTTTTTGCATGGAATGGTAATAATGGCATCTTAAAAGGATCGAAATATCTTAATTCCTCTAATTAATCAAAGGCTCTTAGCGTTGAATATCTTGTCTGCGTCACTTTACTCTTGCTAGAGAGACAAACAGTTGACATTTCTGCATCTTTGATTGCACAAGTTCTTTCTCCTACTGAATCACGTAATATTTCAGTCCGTCGACACGTTGCGAATCACGGGTCAGACCGTTAAACGCCGCAAGTCCTTGCAACGGAGAAGAGATCGTGACTCTGCAATGATGCAAGATGCATTGGGTGTAGAGCCGACGGATGAAATGATGGAGGAATAGAGTGGCAGTAAGTGTCATCCATACATGGGCAGGATCGCACAAAAAATGGCTCTGCAGAGCTAAACTGTTTAATTTTTGCAGTTGAAACGGATCAATTTTGTGACAATCACTCTGCAAAATACGGTGTTTTGTATGGGAGGCACTCTGCAATTGAAATTTTGACACGAACCCTGCCCATGTATGGTGTCACCCCATCGTCACACGTGTACATACTCGGGTGTTGTTTGTTAGACTTGTAACAATAACAAAAACTCTTTTCTGTTCTCCATTCCCCTCGGATGGATTCATTTCCTTATTATTAACATGGAGTAGAGAGGGAAGTACGAGAGTCTCGTGTATTGCTTTCCTTTCCTACACGAGGGGGAACGATTGTGTTTTGTCTTATCAGTTCACATAGGGGAAAGAGTAATAGAGGGAGAGAAGAGAAGAGACGAAGAAGAAGAAAGAAGTGAACATTCATCCATTCCTTCACTTGTTTTACTATTCCAATGTGACATCTTCGAGTGGGGGAGTTGTCATCCCTTTTGATGATGGTACGAGATTGTTTGTCATACAAAAGGGGGAGGGGTGTCATATTGTATCGACCACCACCGGGTCACTCTACCTCTACCCGGGAATGTTTTGACGTAGAAGTAAGCACTACAATGACAGAGTGTCTGCTGTAGTGGTGGTGGTAGGACAACTGAGGTGTCCCTCTCTCTCTCTCTTCCTCTTTTCCTCCTCCACCTCTCTCCCCCTCTCTCTACCTTCCTTCCTCGTCACCCCGCAAGTAGAAGCACACTGGAGGTGAAACCAGTTAAGTGCGCTTTTACAAGTGATACAAACAGTGTTCCTACCCACTGGCACCCATTCTTTACGAAATTTTGTTAATTATTGGTACATTTCTACTTTTCCCCTCTTTGTTATGATCTCGTCAAATGTTGTTATCATTCACGTGTTTGTCATATCCGATGGGAAGTAAAGAACTTTTTTTTCTAACTTTGTTTGTTCTCTTAATTTTTGAAAGGCGTTCGATTCGCCCTCTGTACCTAATCGTCGTGCTGTTTGCTCATTACGATAATATGACAATGATTCTTGTCTTGAGGACTGCCTTTTGTAACCGTCGTCTTTCATCCCTTTCCTTCCACAAGGGTCGAACGTCTCCTGAAGGAGAAAACGCCTACAGTAGGATAAGGTACGATGCCGAAGTCTTTCCTGAAGAGATCCATTTTGCATTAGTGTTTGACTCTTGTGCAGTTTACGCAAGCTGTAGAAAACTTGCACTTTCACTTCGCTGTTTGTATCAGAGCTCCAAATGTTTCTTCAAATCTTTTAACGTTCCAATTCGGCCATTTCATAGATCAAAGAGCTTGAAGTCTATTGCTATTGCCTACTTTTTACTTGAAGATGTAAATCATGTGAAACGCAAATGAGTTGATTGCCGCTGTGTTAATGTTTTTGACGAATTGACGTGGGTGAACTCCTTTTTGCCAACGGTTAGCTTGTTATCGAGTGATGTATGATTGCGGAGAGGGACGGTTACACGAACGACATTTGGACAACTCGCTAAACGTATTCTAAATAGTTGTTCATCTATCGTCGAGTTATGCATTTCTATCAAAATACGTTAGTTACGCATCTGTGGTTTGTGTAACCATAATTTCGCCATGACTGCAACCATGTCTGGGCTGTAATATCTATGTAGAGGTGCAAGTACCCGAAAGATGTTTTAGGATGACGTTCTCTAAGCTAATATAATCCTGATTTTCGAGAAAATGTTGTCATTTCTGTCGGGAACTCTGGAAACAAACTTGGAGTCGCGCGGTAGCTTATAATTTTTAAGAATTTTATCTCCTGTAGATGCTGAGTGATGTATGATTTGAGCAATGAGCGAATCGTCATGTCTTCGACGATTGACGAAGGAACTGCAGCAACTTGTACTTGAGCCACCGGCTGGAGTGAGGGTAGACAACGATGGACAAATCGATGATATGAGGTGAGAGGAGGTTACGATAGAGGACATATGGAATATCAAGGTGGCATAGCAAATTGAGATTAGTGCTTTACTGTGGATAATACAGCATTGTATTGAAGATTCATTCAATTGAAATATTTGGATTTTCGTTTCTGAGATAATCTTGTGTTATTGTATCCAATGTAATTTGATTAAGGCAATGGACTGTGCACGTGGACGGAGCAAAGGGAACTCTGTACGAGGGAGAGAAGTTCACTCTACAATTCCGATTCTCTGAGTCGTACCCATTCTCATCTCCCGAGGTTAGTCTGCAATCACATGTTTTATGTAAGAAAAATAATACAAAGCGTCAGCATTTTGGTGTGTACGTAATGGACAACTTTGTGAAGAATCTATGCGTTTTTGCACTGAATTGTGATTATTTAATTGCTCGAAATTGGCGATTGTAGATAATCTTACAATACTGCTATCGCACTAGTAATATCGACAGATGAATACTTTAGTAAATATGAATGTCAATTGGAAAGAGTTCATTTGACTTATATTATCATTTGCAGGTGATGTTCGTTGGAGAGAACATTCCCATCCACCCTCACATCTACTCGAATGGACACATTTGTCTGTCTATTCTGGCTGATGACTGGACTCCCGCCCTCAGTGTACAGAGTGTGAGTCGCTAATTATGAATGTTGTATGATTACAGTATATTTATGTACGGAAAGCAAGTAGAAGTACATTTTTAATGTTGTCTGATTCCCTCGGAGCGATTATCCATCACATGAGAGAGTGAACCGCTCCGAGCGAAGTATACAACTGAAAAATGCACTTATGCTTGCTTTCCGTACTATAAATATAATACAATATTTATCCTAATCAGAGCATGAGCTCTGAGATCAAGATTACTTCTTGTCTTGTCTTGATGAAGTATTTTGTGAATGAAGAGCGTCTGTCGATCATAGTGTTGTTTGACGGAATCCTGAACATTAATGGAAAAATGTGAAGCCGAGAAGTGAGAAGAATCCTTTGCCTAGTAGTAACACTTCCCACGCTCTTTCAAGTTAAAAATTGTATCACATTCTCGCACAAGCGTAAGATTGTTTTGAAATTTGAGTCCACGGAGTCTATCTCTCAATACAGTATCCCATTTGCTATTGTATCCCATTTACAGGTGTGTCTGTCCATTCTGTCGATGTTGTCCTCGTGCAAGGAGAAGAAGAGGCCACCAGACAATGCACTGTTAGTTGGTTTTATTTTAATTATTTATTTTTTGTATAAGCTTATAATCATTGAAATACTTTTATGTGGTATTATTTTTTGTCATTTATTGACTGTTCTCTTCTGCAGATACGTGCGAACATGCAACAAAAATCCCTCCAAGACGCGTTGGTGGTTCCATGGTTTGTTATTTTGTTTCGTGACTTCTTTTTGTCTTCCTAGTCCCACAATTTACATAACTTATGACTATTTTAAAAGTATTTTGAACCCAAATCTTTTTGGTTTTAATTTTAATTGTTCAGATGACAGCGTCTAACGCGTGCATCAATGAAGAATCGTTGACAGACTGACCCTTCCATCTCCACTCCCTATTTCCCCCTCCTCTTCTTCTCCTTACAGTGTTGAATACATTGTACATACCTGTACCTATCCTTTCTACTCGCATCGTTTATTTCTAGTACCCTCTCTATTCTCAAAGTCAACAAAAATCATGCACAAATCTTGTATTCTATCGATTGTCCAAACTTTTCACCACGCGTTTTGCATGCTTCTAATCGTAAGTCTCCCAGTGTGATTTGTTTTCTGTTTTTTTGCCAAGAGCTGAACTAAAATCGATTGCTGTATTCGACCTGACATACTGTAATAACGCGGAGATTGCGGTAGTAGATACCGTGAACTAGAGCTGTTCTCAAGTTCATTGTCTATTTATTGGCTTATGCACTCCTCTCGTTGTGAAGGAGTCTTCGAGTCTGTTCAACGCAAGGATATTGAAATACCCATTGCTGATGTATTATATATAACACTAACTGCACCTCTACCCTTCTACTAGAAGGGCTACTACGGTTGTTTCCTCTTGTCTCCTAATGCCACACTTGTTTCCATTCATACTCTATTTTGTTTCTTCTTTCCTCATCATTGTTTTGACCCAATCAATCGCTTTACCTGCCTATGAGCATACAGTAGAACGGCCTCCATCCTATTCTACTCGAGCTCTTTCTCGTATCAACTTTAGGCATTTTGCACGCATCGCAGGTTATTTATGATAAAGTGCTTCAAAGTAATCGAGCCCGTTATACTTTCCAACGTGTACCATGGTCACGCCATGTATCTCCAATAGTGGCAGCTTATTTTATATTAAAACATGTTTTGTTCGGATGTGAATGCTGTAGATTCTCTCCACATAATTGCCTGAAAATTGCAAAACATCATGCGTTCGGGGGGATCGAACCCCCGTCGAATGCTTGGAAGGCATCCATGCTAACCATTACACCACGAACGCTGTGGGAGTGGGGGCAAGGCCAGTGCGGCAGCCTTTAGCGCTTTCCCCTTTCTGTTTTGCCCCTACGCTATTGCTTCCTTTGAGCTCGTGTTTTTCTCTTCCCTTGGATGTTTCTCTTTCGCTCTCCCTTTCATTACTTTTCTGAGTGTTGCGATTCGATTTCTTCCTTTTCAATATGTTCCTTGGAGTGTTTTCTTCTCTGTAAACTTTACCAATTATAAAAATTCGGACTTGGTTGAGTAAAATTCGATCTTGGTCCGGCTGGTCCAAGACATTTATACTATGGTCTTACTCACAATCAGTTTCGCTCAGCCATTCTCAATCTCCCTCTTTCACTCATTCTTCCTCAGTTTTGCTGGGGCCAAGATCAAGTTCAACTCCAGTGGTCACTAATTAGAAATGGTTCGACAGCATCTATTTCATGTGTTTTGTACCAAACATCTTTGGCCAAAGATCCGACATTTGTCATCGCATCCTCGTGAGCATAGACTATGCAGCCTCTCTGTTGCGAATACAGCACAAAGAACGATCGCTACTCGAGAAAGCAGCACTTGTGTTGTAACTGTATATCAGGGGTTCAAAATCGGTAAATTTATCGTCATTCTTCTCCGCCGCGCCGTCGCCTATGAGGGAATGAGACGACAGCTCAGCGGAGAAGAATGACGACAAATTTACCGATTTTGAACTCCTACTGTATATGAAACCGTTTCCCTCGTAATATAGGCTTCAGCAGTAAAAAAATATATCAATTTTTGTCTAGCTTTTTGACGAAACCATATATAACTTGCTCGTATGTGTCTTTTCTTGTGCATTTCTGTAGCGAAAAGAGCGTATTTGCACAAAGAACGATCGCCACTCGCGAACAAAACACATGTGATGGAATCGTTCTTCGCACTAGAGCGAGTGTATATAAGCGGCTGCCGGGTCCTCAGTGTGCTCTCTTGATCTTGAAGACAACTAGTGCAAGAATGTTTTTGTCGAAGTGCTTGCAAAGTGGATGTAAGTGGGCGCTGGGATTCATTTTTTCTTGAATTGGATAAATTGTGCATTCCAGTTGTTCTCTTTGAGACTCTTCTAAATTTTTGCGCCTGAACATTGCACCAACGATTGCTTATTATTGATTGCAGCAATGCTTCGTGTGGCGATAGTGGGAGAGGGAGTGGTGGGTCTTTCGTCTGCTGCCGCACTACTCGAGAAACATCCTAATACTAAGGTGAGATGGTATTTACTTGGTAGTGCTTGAAGATAGAACGAGTATTTAACATAGCATATTTTGTACAAGAGATGACATTTATTGTTTACAGGTTACAATCTTCTCTGACCGCCCCTTCGAAGAGACTTGTTCCTTTGGACCAGCCGGACTATTTCGTATTGACAACCCGAAATACAGGTGAGTACGGGAACTAATAGGCTAGAAGTCTTTCCTTTTTTGAGAGTTTTCCTTTACTTTTGTTTCTGTAGTTTCGGGAGAACTATTCTTTTAGTAGCGAATCATGAACATGAAAACTGAAAGAATTACGGTTTGTGCGCAAATGGGTTGATTCCGTTGTTTCGTTGACTGCAATGATTAATCTAAAGATGTGCAAAGGGTTATTTGATTCTGAATTCATCCATTATTTGCAGAGAGCTCGGGAAGCCGGGATTCGAGCGCTTCGCGAGATTGTACAGGTTTGTTTTGGATTTTATTCTAGAAGGCACTTTTTGAATCGTTGAGGATTAAAGCTCATTTCAGCCTGAAATTGACTTGTTTCAGAACCCACAATGGAGATGAGACGGGAGTCAAATTGGTCTCGGGCACGATCATGTCTGATGAAAGAGAAACGCTCGAATCACAGGTCAGCCTTGCCTCTATTACCGTAGTCTTGCCAATATACAGTAGGTCTTGTTTTAGTTCATATCTAATATATGTATTTGTTACAGGAAAAGGCGTACGGAGACACAGTGTTCAACTTCCGCTGGCTAACTGAAAGGGAGAAGCAGACGATGTTTCCCGCACCTTCCAAGTTGGTGGCTTGCTTGATAATGATAGTTTTTCATAGTGGAGCAATGCTGGAAGAGCAAGAACCTTACAATACAATAATTTATGCGTATCAAATCATGCGCTTTTGAGATCAAGAGCTGTTTTCGATTAGTCATAAAAAGTCGGTTGCAATTCTGCTCTCCAGAGAGTCCTCCCAAGAAAGTTGGCAGAGTGTTGATTCCTTGTCGCGACGTTCCTTATTTGGGACTTATGACAAACATATTTAAAGACTCGAGCATCGCCGGCCATAGGAAAATCGGTCAAATCACAAAAAATTATGAAAACAATGCTTTAGGGGTAGTTTTTGACGTAGATTCCGAAAATGTACCTCATTTTGCATGAAA